>CAUYSK010072021.1:0-35920 GCA_963575035.1 Avahi laniger | reverse complement strand
CAATTAATTTCTTTCTATTTTTGGTAGAGACGGGGTCTCACTCTTGCTCAGGCTGGTCTTGAACTCCTGAGCTCAGAATGATCCGCCCACCTCGGCCTCCCAGAGAGCTAGGATTACAGGCGTGAGCCACCGCGCCCGGCCCGGAATTCTTTCTCTATTAATTTATGGCTTCAGTATTTGTGAAACCTAGAACCTGTCTCCATCACTTAGCCATTCCTTTTCTTTTATCTTCCTGTTATCTGAAAGTTTTTTAATTATTAAGAAATATAAGGGAACTGGAATAGATTTGGGCTATCAAAAGTTTTGGAAAAGTCAGTATTTGAAACAAGAATTCAATGAAACATCAGTAGGAAGACCATCCAGTGCAATCCAGGAGAAGGGTGACCACTATGGATTCTACATTGTAGATCACGAATCTTTAGCAAATGATGCTGAAAGGGTTTTTTTTTGACTTAGATTCCTAAATCAGACCATGGAAAAGAATTCTGTTGGGGTAATGTTAATTGTTAGCACTAGTTTGTAAAATACTTCTGAGTTTAGGGGAGAAATAGTAACCAAAAGCATCACATAAAACAAACTTCTATTTCCTTTTATTGCACTTGGTGAAGGTTATTAAGAATGTAATTCTTTCTGCTTGCTATGTGATTAGCAGCCAAACCTTTTGGGGGTAAATTTCCATTGCTACGCTCTTGTTATCGTAAATGGAATTTGCATGCCTAATTCTCTTCCCTCCATATTGAATCCATACCCCTTCAGGTCTAACGGCATGCTAAAAATGATTCCAAATCTCCAATGTTGATTGTGGGCCATATGTTAGCACTAATTATATAAATGAGACTTGGTGGAAATGTGACATGCTAAGCATTCTGAGCTTAAGGAATTATCTAAATGAATTCTAGCTTGAGTTAGTGCTAGCAGAGGCAAAGAAATGCAGGCACAGGTTTTGAGCAGATGTTAACAGGTCTGCATGGCTCTTCATTGTCTTTATTTGTCTAACTAGAAGGACTGCTGATGGAACATTGTGTCAGAATATTTTAAGGTGCCATTTTCCTGAAAATTGCATTTTGCACCTACAGATGGATCCATTTTCTGAATAAGCAGAGTGGAATGACAGGATATCAAAGGTTAGAATCTGCAGTCTTTTGTGCATTTGAAAACTTAGCATTTAGTGGGGTCAATTGTCATCATTATGTCATGGAGGCTGGAGAGTTCTAGAAAGATATTTCATTTCAATATGAAACACTCCTGAATTTTAATCTTCAAAAGGAAAATGAGAGAAGAAAAAAATGATTTTGATTCAGAGCAAAAGTGAAAAATAACATTGCGAATATTCACTTTTTCTATGTATAATAATTCAGGAAAATATTGCCTTGAAATATATTGATTGAAGTGGCTAGGGGAGATTTGGGACCCTAAATTCTGTCACAACTGAAGTCCAACTTGCCCTTTTTACCAGGAAATTATGAAGTCTTGGACCAGTCAATGATGGCCTGTTTCAGAGCCCCTAGCAGACATCTCTTCCATTCGTGTTTCTCTCACAAGCAGACTTGTTGAGGTTTATCTAACTATCCTGTCTTATATGTTCTCCAGACTTTGACTGCCTTGAGAATATAAACTTTGCTTTTTTTTTTTTTTTTTTTTGAGTCTCAAGCATGGAATCCAGTGCTTGACACACAATAAACGGTTGCTGAATGAATGTTGGTAAACTCATAGAAATAGCTAACATTTATAGAGGACTCGACGGTGACTTAAGCATCATACAAGGTATCCATGTAACAAAAACATTTGTATTACCTTAGTATTTTGAAATAAAAACTATGAATTAAATAGTTGACTAGCATTATCTCACTTAATCCATGTTGATATGTTCTTAGATGGGAGCTGCTTTTGTTGTCTTGCAGATGTGGAATGTGAGGCTAAGGGAGATTAGCCAAACAACTTGCCTAACATCCCAAAAATAGAAGTAAGAGAGCTGGGGTTTGAACCTAGAAATGTCTGACTCTGTGTCTGTTGTTCAGTCATGCAGAGTATGGATTCTGTCTTTTAGATCTGCGGGCCACAACCTCTATGCTGCAGATCAGTTCTGGTCCATTGCCTGTTAAGAACTGGGCCTCACAGCAGGAGATGAGCAGCAAGGGAGTCAGTGAAGCTTCACCTGTATTTACAGCCACTACCCATTGCTTGTGTCACTGCATAAGCTCTGCCTCCTGTCAGATCACCAGGGACATTAGATTCTCATAGGAATGGCAACCCTACTGTAAACTGCACATGTGAGGGATCTAATGTGCGCTCTTTTTATTAGAATCTAATGCCTGATGATCTGAGATGGAGCTGAGGCGGTGATGCTAGCACTAGGGAGTGCCTGCAAACACAGATTATCATTAGCAGAGAGGTTTGACTGCACAATAAATGTAATGCACTTGAATCATCCCAAAACCATCCACCCTCCTATGTCCTGCCCTCTCAGTCCATGGGAGTATTGTCTTCTATGAAACCAGTCCCTGGTCCCAAAAAGTCCCAAAAAGTTTGGGGTGTACTGTTTTAGACACTTCTGTGCAAAGTTAATCATCCTCAAACCTGGGTCTTGATATATTCTTGAAGATGAGTGAGTTTCCTTGAGTGAGATGTCTGCACTTGTTTTTATCGTAGTGGTAATTTAAGTAGAATGAATACGAGTGCATTCTTGATCATCTGCTTGTCATACTGTGATGGTGTTTACTCTGATATTAGTGTCAGCTAGTATTGTAGTTGTAGAACATTTTTCAGGGAAGAAAAGAGACAGATTAGAAATGGAGATAATAGTGTGTTTGTGCCAGGGAAGGTTCAGTAACATTAAGGGTTTAAATAGAGAACAGGAGTGGAAAAAATTAATTTCCACGGGTGCAAAGCAATGGTGAAGTGACAATACCATGGAAAATGCGCCCTTCCAGTTGGGACACATTCATATGGGAACAGTGGCATAGTTTCAGAAAACTATTCAATAATATTATCTATTATGTTGAAGTTATGTGGTTAACTTAATTTTTTTATTGTCTTACGGGTTTGTTTTTCTTTGTAAATGTCTTTTGGTTTATGGCTGTAGTGCACTTTAGACGTAAAGAGTTCGCAATTTCATGTGTGTATATACTTCTACAGTAACAAACTGAATTTCTCGAGATTTGGAAGGGAGCCACGATATTCTTTCCCCTCGCTGCCTTTCAAAGGGATCTGTATACTCGTTGAGGTGAGAGTCGCCTACATCAGCCTTTGGGCGTCAAATGATCCCCAGGGATTGAGCTGGAGCTAGGTCGGGATGACAGCGGTGTGTGCGTGTCCACGCACGTGCTCCTGCTAATGTCCACAAAACACGAGTGGTGGCAGTGGGAGTTTGAAGGGATGGGTGATGGGCACCTATTGAGATCTTGACTCAAGAAAAAATTCATGAAGCAGCTTTCCTCTCCCATATTATTCTTTCTCTGAATGTCTTATTTATCCAATTCCTGTAAAACCAAAAGAAGAAAAAATGGCTTTTTTGAATGAACATATTTCTAGAATCTTGATGATCATCTTGCCAAGAATTAAAGGGGAATTCCCTTGGAACACTTGATCACTGCAACATCTTTACATGCTGGCCTCCAGCCACCAGACAGCAAACCTGAGCATAGATGTATTTCTTGGTCTCCTTGAAACCTTGTGCAACTCCCTGCAGCTTTACTCCTCTCTAAAATCTGTGAAGCATCCACTGGGCTTAAGGATGGTGAGCAATGAGGCCACTTCATTGTAGTAAATATTCTTCTTTGAAGCTGATAATTCATCCTCCAAGGTTTATCTGCCAATTGTTCTCTTTGGAATTCACAGACTCTAATGTCTTAAGTCATCTTGAGAACTTCATAATGTATTAATATTACTTAAGCATTATTGAAATTCCAGTGACTGTATAGTTAATGAACAACAGAATATGTTTTCCGGAGTTGAGTGTTAATTTTGTGAAAACTCAGCCAGTTCAGAGTGGTAAGAACATAACCAAATCCTTTGCCTTTAGAAACTAAGAGGCAGTGGAAAGTTGGGGACAGTCAGCGTATAGGGAAGAATGCTATTCTTTCTTTACAGAAGTTTTGCAAATATGGTTACCAAGCTATTTCCAATGCAAATGTTTCTGCTGTAACACAATACATGTGTTTTTTAAAAAACTTGAAGTTCTGAAGAATGATACATTAATTATGGCAAGACCTATGGGAAAAATAGAACAGACTGCCCAAAAGATAAGCAACCTTGTATTCTCAGCATGAATGAACCTAATTAAAAATTGATGCCATTGAAAAAACATAGTAAATTCCTCATAAAGAAGTCTTTATATATATACGAAACTTTAAAAAAGTAATATGATGGAAAGGTTGAGGCTGATGAGTTATGGAGATAAGACTAAATGGGAAGAATTACATGGTAAGCCTTTCTAGGACAAGGCATATGGCCAAATTGAGCCAGGAAGAGGAACATGGAGAACTGTATAGAGTACACAACATTCTGCAGCTGTCTGTACTAGAATATCTGGTGTTCAACTGCTGTAATTTACTACAGAATATTAATGTGCTGGGAAAAGTCATATATGAACCTACATAATGTCTTTCTTAAGATGACATCATTTCTCTGTTTGCTAATCCCATAGTGTTAATTTGTGTTACTGCTGGATATTTTGTACCAAAAGAGACTGAGTTTATTGGGATATTGGAAACATAATTCACCTGATTGAACCTTGGATATTATGTGTGTGAAGACGAATGTTGCTTAATTTTGACAAATAGAACCATGTAAATCATAAAGTCAGACTAAGGGAGCCACGGGCTATGAGCCAACATCTCCTTTACTTGATGAACACATGTACATCTTTATTTATGGTGTTCTAGGGGAATATATTTTTATGGCTGCAAGGAAGACTCACAAGTACAGATGACCTTCAGTGACAGTGGTTTGTGGCAAAGGTTCTCCATCCAGTCTGGTATGGTAACAGCATGGTTGGTTTCTTTACCCTAAGAAAGCATGCTTTTCAGCTACACATGTAAAGGGGAAAGAAATCAATTAAAGCTTCTCCAGAGACCAGATTCTCAAGTCAAATAGAACTTCGATCAAGTCCCAACACTGCTGTTCAGTGGTTCTGTGTGACTCTGGCTCAATTATTTAGACGGTTGTCTCCCTCCTCATGTCTATAAAATATATACCCCAGTAAGTAGGGTGGTTGTTAATAGTAAGGCGAGATTTGTGGTACATGTGCAATAACATTACCAATTATTACCTATTTATTTCAGAAGGTGGCCATGTAAATAACATACATGTGAGTCTGCTTAGAATCCCTGTTTGCTCCATCTAGACAAGTACTCACTTGATGATGTCTTTGTCATAGTTCAAATAAAACCCATGAGCCTTTTCTAGTCATTATCTTCTTTGAAAAAGAAGGACTGGTACTTCCTGGGACCTAAAGTCTTGCCATGCCCACAAGGTAAGAGGTAGGCAGCAGCTCCCTCTGCCCACAATGATGGAAAGGCCAGGAAGAGGAGGGGAAAAAGAAGTACAGATATGATGAAAATTCTGGGTTCAAATCCTAGCTCCCCCATTTCCTAGCTGGATGACATTGGTTTTGTTTGGCTGTAGGATGTGGAAAGTTGACTCCACAGGGTGTGGATGAATAGGAGCTGAAAGATATTTGTGTATGCCCATCCTTTCCATCAGGTCCTTATCTCTTAGGCTAAGAAACCTTGAGAGCCTCTTTTCTATTAATCCAGACTGAAAGAAAATTTAATAGGAAAAAACATTGTCCTGCTGTGACTGATGTTTAATGGCCTATCCCTATGACCCCTACAATCGCTTTCCCTGCCTGTTCCCAGTGGGGAGATACTGTCTTAGCAGTTATTCCTTCTGCAGAGCAAGGCCAAGGGATACACCCTGATCCTGCTCAAGAACTGGGGCCCTCGCAGTCCTGGTACCATTTGGCCCATGTCATCAGCTACCTACTGACTTGGGAAACCTCACTGCACTTCTCCTCTTGTAAAAGTATAGCTTTCCAAGGTCAAAACAATGGTTATAACTCCCACTGTAGAAAGGGAGTGGAGCTGTTCCCTGCTGGTGACCTCAGGTGACAGTGGCAGAGTATTAGCTAACTGGGAGGGGACAGTCATGATTCTCTTGCAGCTGTGTTGCAGATGGAGTCACTGAAGGAAAAAGTATTACAGAAACACATATTTTTCCTGGTCATAGCCAATGTGGGCACCCCAAGGAACTCCTCTGAAATAGGCAAAAATATAATTCTCCTTCTCCCCCAGAGCAGATTGTGCAAATAGGAAGACCTACAATTCACATACTTAGAAGAGAGTGCGTGGTGAAATTGAAGATCAAATTGGAGGAAAGGAAAATTGTCAAAATAACTTCATAGCAATCTAAATTTGTAAAGTGATTTCACATTTATATTTTATGTTCTTCATGAGGACATACGTTACATTAGAAAATAAAAAACAAAATGTCACTACTAAATTTTGAAGTGAGAATATATACTTCTTAAATCCTTTGATTCATTCTAAAATTTATTTAGAACTTTGTAAGCATTCCTGGGATTTCCCTCTATGCAGGACATTACACTAGACTGCTATCTCTGACGTAGAATAAAATATTCTTCATTTCCAAAAGTTAGTTTCTAAGTTGGATTCTTTCTAGTCACAAGATGAATTCGATTTGTTCCTTTGATTTTTTTCCTGCAATATCCAGCAACTGGGTAAGAAATAGTAGCCTAGGTTGGTACAGGTAGGAAACTGACATACAATTCAACAGCCAGCCACATTTTTGTGCCTTTGGATCACACCCAAGATCAGAGGGAAGAGTGAAGGGGCAGATTACAGCAGTTGTAACAGTGTGTAACAAAAATATTGTGCCATTGAAATGCTAATGTAGGTGAGCATCACCTTGTAAAATTCATATTGTTAGAAAGCAAGCCTAACCACTTGAATCACAAAGACTGATTTTTATGGGAGACCTCTCGTTTTATTTTTTAGGTATTTCATTTTCATTCTGTGTTTTCTTTGGAATTAATAGAGCCTCTTAAAATCTGCTGTTTATAAATTTTCTCTCCTACATATGTCTCATAACAGTTTCATTTCTTTGTTTAAAACATTACAGCCATTTCAAAATGCCCTATTTTGTATTTAATTTCACCATCTCATATAAAATACGTGTTCTTCACATAATTATGTAAAAATGGGTTTGTAAATGCCCTAGAGATCCATATGATGGGCACATTATAGGATTCTAAGTAATAATAATCTCCTGTTTACATGAGACCTGATTTTCATGCCAGTTTTTTACACTTTAATATATCCAGAACACAGCTTTGCTCAAATATGCTAGTTTATTCCGGTCCATGAAATGCGTTTGAAATATCACAGATTAGTTTGCCTGGCAGAATGCACAGCTACATCTGATATTTTAGAGGTGAATCTAATGGAGCCAGAGATGGGAGCCATTGTTGTCCTGTTAGCTATGAGCACAGCTAAACAAAGCCCGGCAGGGTTACTGAAGACCTAAAGCACAGGCAGGAGAGGAGGAAGCAAGGGGGGAAAAATGAGAAAAAAGCATAGGTGATTGAGCAATAGGAAGAGGGGGAAAAAAAAGATTATGTTATATAAATACTATTTAAATGAGAGCTTGAGCACACCACAGGCAATTAATAAAGAGAGTACAGTGTAGAAGAGTGATTTTTCCAAGTGTGGACTGTGGACCAGCACAGTCAACATCATGTGAACTTGTCAGAAATGCAAATGCCCGCACTGTACTGACTCAGACGATGGGACTGAGGCTCAGGAATCTGTGTCCACAAGCCCTCCAGGGTAAGCCGGAACTTCCATACAGCCTGTGGAGTGTCCCAGAGATACGGTTCGTGTGTGCAGAGGGACACCAAGGCCAGATGCAAGAATGGAGACAGACCTGGAGGACAAGAAGGTGAAGAGCAGAGCACAGCTTGTGGAGATCTAGGGAAGAAGTTGTTCCCTCTGGAGAAAATGCATTGAAAGTACCTTTTCAGTGACTTCTAAGACAACATGAAAGTTACAGCAGTTGTTGAAGGAGCTGTGTGAAATGCGTGAAGAGAAGCTTGTCCTGCAGAGGGCTTTAAGTGCTCTCTCTCACTCAGGCATGGGTGGTTCCATGTCTGGTTGTCCTCAACCAGGTTCAGGGTCACAGTGCTACAGTAGGCCAGATGTCCAGGAGAGGAGGCAGAAAGGGGGTTCTATCCAGAAGACACAGCCTGCACAGAGGAGGAAGAGCATGGTGCTCTGGGGAACGGGTGTGAGTCAGTGCATGCAGAGCATAGAGAGGTGAGGGCGCCACAGCCAGAGACAAGGCCGTGTGTGTGTGCAGGGCCGGCAGGTCAGGTGTGTCCCAGGGCACTGGACACCCTGGAAAGAGTGTTACAGTCCTGAGAGCAATGTGATTAGTCTGTGAGAATTACACAAGTGTAATAAAATGCTTGCTGAGAAGTGTCGTAAGATTAGTGGTCCCAGTGACAAAGCTTTGTCCTGTGATAAATAAGATTGATAATTTTTTATAATTCCCCTCCTAAGTACCTATTGTGGGGCTATGGAAACCATCTCTGGTACAGTTACTCTGGAACACCTGGTTTTGATCTGGTCCAAAAGAACTTGTCTATATATATTTGAAAGAATGAAAATCATTCAGTCAATAGGAAACCAATGCCAAAGTCCCCCAAAAGAGGCAGATGATGTGAGAGAGAGATACTATTCCTTTGGTCATTCAGTCCCCTCTCTTATGTTTATAAATATATTCAGGATAAACATATCAATTAGCCTTACAGGTAAAGCCAAGAGGGATTTGACTCACATTTGCTTTCTTGTGGAGAATAGTTTCTATAAACTTGGATTATAGGAAACATGGTAATATACCCTTGCTGTATGCAGTGCTTTGCAATTAAGCCTGTATTAGAGGTAATTATCACAATATTTTACTACCTGTTTAGAGAGATACAAACAACTAAGTCAACCTTCTTCATAATTTTTCTTTTTAAGAAGTAACACTTGCAGCTGGGCATGGTGGCGCAAGTCTATTCAAGAGGCTAGGCAGGAGGATCCCTTGAGCCCAGGTGTTCAGGGGCTAGTCTAGGCAACAGGGAGAGACTTCATTTAAAAAAAAAAGTGCTTAAAAGTAAGTTTGCTTCAGTGGTTTAAATTTAGACAATGATTAGGGACATGTATTCTAACAAATGTTTTATTTTTATCATTACATAGGTCCCCACCAACTTTACAGAATTACACATTCCCTGAGATTTTAAACTTGTTTTTGACCTTCTCAATAATTCTATTCCAGTTTTTTCTTTACTAAAATTTATCCTATTCTCTGCTACTCCCCCCCCCCTCAGCACTAACTACTTCCCACCACTTAGCCCTTTGTCTGCTTCAAATGGCCTCTCTCTGAAGTCCCAGAAGGGCAAGACTGTGCGGGTGAGGCTCAGCCTCCAGCCCAGTGCCTGGCACAGCAGGGGCTCAAGGAACATTCATTAAACCAATTAATTGCTCCTGAAGACTGCTCTGTGTACCTACATTTTGAAGCTGGTCTCTCTAGAATTATCTTCTTTCTTTCCTTTCCTTTCTCCCAAATGGATTCATTACAAAGACATTAAACCCAGTTCTCAATTTCTCTAAATTGTCTATGTAACTCACTGAATTATGTTAAAAGGTAACAAACCCCCACATTTAGTAATTTTTTTTTTTGCATCAGAAGCTGTGTAATTTAGGAATATAACATAGCTCACAATGCATTTTAATTATGAAGGAATATATAGAATATCCTATTGAAACTACTCATTGTGGGGAAAAAAAAAATTTTCTTGATTGTTTAGGATTAAATGGACTCCACTTAGCTGTAGCACCTTCCAGGGAGAGCTAATAGGAAGCAGGAGCTGGGGTTTGGGGGCATATAGATGCATGTAGATAAAAGAGTTCATGGGCAGGGCTTCATGAAATTTGAATGTGAAGTGGTATTATGCATCTCTTTCATTTAAATAACCTAAAATGAGTAATTCACTCCCCAGAACATTTGATAAAAATCCTTGGAAGTTTGCCAGCAGGCAGAGTGGGAGGAAGAAATGCATATTCAAAAGGAGATAAGGAAAAAAAAAATAGGAAGCAAAAATCTGAAAAAGCAATGTGTACCTGATTTATTTTTAAAAATAAATTAAAACGTCTCGGTTAGAATTGCTTTAAAAGACCAGGGTCTCAAGCTGTACCCCTAAGCAATGCAGTCTTCTGGAAATACAACCTTTGAAACACTAGTGCATTTAAGAAGGGCCCCAAGAACACTTTCTTTGCATTGTGTTCACCTCAGGCGACAGATCCCATGAACTCGAAGCTGGGTTCTGGAGTGTCAAAACACCTACCTGCAATGGTTCTCGTTGCCATGGAGATAACTGGATGATAGATAGCTAGATGATAGATAGGCCCTGAATAGATAGTAGATAAATGATCTCATATGTCAGAAGAGGCCTTTGTGCTAGGAAATTAAAGATTTTTTTTTCAAAAACAATTCTTCTGTCAAAATCAAAAATAGAACTCTTTGCTTTACTCCCACCTGGTATGCACTCCCCTACTCTTCCAGAGATTTTTCTTATCACATTTATGATGTGCTACACCCATTCAATTCCTACTTGACTTCTTGTCTAGGTTATCTTTTTTCAAAGGGTCAGGTGCTACCAGTGCTAGGGGGCAAGAAGGTAGACTGTGACCACTAAGGTATCCCTATTTTAAAATAAATAAGGGCTTAATTTGTTATTATTTTCTTTCTTTTTTTTTTTTTAGTACTCATGCCAGTTTTTTTCTGCTTCCTTCCCTTTTACTTGTTTTCCTTTCTCTTTCTTTATTTTCCTATCCCCGTCCACCAGTCTTTTTCCCTTCTGTGTTTCCCTCTGACTTCCCTGCCTCATTGTGTTCTGTCTCTGCTCTTTTTATTGGCACCTCTGTGAATTCTAGAAATTGTAACACCCTTGCCAGATTGAGTCCACTAGATTCTTGAAATGACAAGGGACAATTTCAGCAGATACATATATGCATTTTCAAAAATGGTGAACTAGGACCTTGGAAAGCCTACCTTAAAATTCATCATGTGTCCACTGGTCTGGATCATAGAAAGGACTTTGTGTTGAACAGGTGGGTAAGAATAAGGGCTAAGTTCTATTATTTCCACTTGGGAAATGAAGAATGACAAGGTTTATAAATTTGGGAAGGAGAGCTTTATTTCTCAAAGGATTGCAGCCTGTAGGGTGGTCATTCTGACAGGCTGGGAAGCAATAGTCTTGGACAGAAGCTGAGAGCATGCACTTGGAGGGAAAGGCAAAGGGAACAGGAATTTAAACTGATGGGGCGGCCAAATATACATATTTAACAAGTTTTGGGAGGAGTTATGAATATTTATGAAAGGAGAAACATGTGAATAAGCAATTGAACTTTGTGCTACTTCATGGGATCCATGTTCAGAAAATAGCTGTATGGCATGATCTGAGGGTAAAGTTTTTTGGCCCTATGATGTCAAAAGGTGAAGCAGAAGACACAAAAATCCATTGTGTACATCCTCTGTAGACTGGCCAGACCACTCCATGGTCAGTGGCCCATTATCAGGAAGGGATGTTGGTCAGTTGTAGTGCCAAAACTGTAGAAAGGAAGGAGCTGGGAACTCAGTTTTAAGGTTTCTCTAGGGTCCCCTTAGCCAAGAGGGGGCCTGTTCAGTTAGTTGGGGGCTTAGGATTTTATTTTTATTTCTCACTGTACAGCATAAACTCTAACAACCTAAAAAAAAATCAGACACTATTTTATGTGAGATTACACAGTGACAGATGGAGTCTTACTGTTACTGGAAGTTGGGCACTTGTCCCTGAGGCCACATCAGAAGAATGAGAAAAAGTGGTTTGAGGAGAAGCAAAGAGAAGTTTATTAATTTGCCAGCAAATGAGGAAGTTGGCAGACTCCTGTCTTAAAGTACCAACGTCCTGCCACTGACCGGAAATACAGAGTTTTAAAGGGGATTTTTCAGCTTCAGGGTATTGCTGTTCAACTAGAGTTGCTGGTTCTGATTCATCCCATTTTTGGCTAAGACAATCTTATGACCCCCACCTAGACAATTCCCTTGAGCCATCTCCTGTGGTACAAAAAACAAAGGACGCTTCCCCTTGTCCCCTTCCCCTCCTGACAACTGGCCTGGGGCAGGGATGCAGGTTTTAATTCCCAGAAGGAGTGGAGGAGGTTTTAGAAAACATTTTTACCCTTTTTAGGCCATTCCCCCTGTTACGCTACCATATGTTAGAAGCCATGGAAAACTATGAAGAAATCATGAGTTAAGATGTGCTTCTTGGCACAGCTTTAGAAAATCATAGAATAAATTCAATCTCTCACTTATAGATTAAAAAATCAGGGTGCAAATACCTTGGGATTTTCTCAGTTTTATAACTGTGACAACTGCGTGAATCTAGAATCTGAGGATTCTGACGTGTAATCAAGCAACTGTTTAAGTCCACCCCATTACAGAAAGGTGTGAAAGAGTATAGAAAGTGGTTTGGGGGAGGGAGCCATTACTGCTACTTAGTAAGATTTTTGGGCCCTTCCCCAAGTTGAGAGAAAATGGAGAAAAGAAACCTGTAGGGGCCAAGAGAAACAAACCTCCTTCACTCTCTGAGGGTTTGTTGAAAATTGACTGACAAAAGGCAGATTAATAGAAAAAAGGCAAACACAATTTTATTTTAATGGGCACAGGGTAATAGCAGAGGAATGGTGTCTCAAAATATCTTAGTGTGGTACAGAAGCTTCTGTGGTCTTTTTCATAGAGGAGATGGGAGGTGGGGAATGTGGACAGTTCTTTTGAGGGGCAGTGAATCATTAGGGAGAATGAATGGACTGGGAGGTGGGAGGCAGCATTAAGGAAAGGTGAGGAGCAGAGCTGCACAGGGTCAAAGGTGGTCTTACTATGCAGATAAAGCCCCCCTTACAAGAACAAGGGAAAAGTCTGTTTGGGTGCTCCTAGTCTCTTCTCCAAGGTTGCTCTTTCCTGGTTATTTGATGAGATTCCTAAGGAGGGAATCTTAAGGCAATTGCACTTAAGCTTCTTAGTCAGATAAGGAGATTCCAGAGAGTCCTGCCCAGTGCTTCCAGAAGGAAGATTAGAGGGACATGAAGGGAGTGAGGAGAAAGGTCAGAGAGAGACTCTGGTTCTGAGGCTGATTTCTGAGGCCCTCCATTTTCAAAGCACTTGGCGTGCTAAAGTGCCATATTTTGGGGAATCATTTTCTGTGCCTCTACAAAAGAGACATTTAAGTTTATCCTGTGAAGGACGAGAGAGGAGGGGAACAATGTAGATAATAACTAGAAACATTTCTGAGTCTTACTTTTCTCATTTGTCAGATGTGGATGACAGTATCTTCATCACAAGTCAGTTGACATTAAATGAGAAAATTATTTAGAGTTTTATAGCATGCACTCAACACATAGTAACTATTATTTTGGATTTGTGATTGAACTTTCTTTGTAACGACCCTTATGAAGAATAGTTAACACTCAAGTATTAATGGTCTGGTGTTGCTGAGGCTGATTTTAAATAATTGGAGTGCAAACTATTTCTACCTGGCTCTGAAATCAGGATCTGAAACCTTGCCTCAAGCTGTTTGCCTCTTGTCATTGTAATCCCAGCCACAATTTGTGGCTTGAAACCTTTCTCTGGGAAGGTAACATACAGATGTGATGACTGTTTGCCAAAAATGATTAACTGGTACTGCGTGCATGAAAATACCTAAACCTTGTTCTTTCTTCTGATGAAGACGGATATATTGAATCTTCTTAACATTTGTAGTAACTAATCATAGCCACAGGTCATATAGAGGCTTAGGAAGTGGACTTAAGTGAATTTCTCCAGGAAACAGACCATCCTCTGGATATTCGTACACAGGAAGGTTATTGAAAAGTTCCTTGGGTGTTCTTTACCTGTAAGGGAATGAGCAAAGCTGGCCCAGACAGAAGGAGAAATTCAATACGATTGCAACAGCCAGTGCCATTCTCAGCCAGTTCCTCCAGGTTATCGAGTTGAGATGGTTCTTTGGAATGGTCCAGATTTGAAGCAAAGGAATGGATCTTTATACTTCTGTGTCAATCAGCTATTAGATGCCAGGAGAGGTGCTATTAGATGCTCCAGGAGAGGAGGAGTAACACTGAACAAGGTGTCTGTCTTCTGCTGAGGGAAATTGTCAGAGAGGACCTTGGCCAAGTGTTGTCAGCAGACAACATTCCTGGCAGCAGAGATCATGAGTACTTCACTTCTGAAGTAGAATCTGGACAGAGCACTACAGAATCCAATAAAGCAGCTGTAGCTACCTTGTAAATAGAGCTGCTTAGTGTGTTGATTTGCTGTTTTCAGGATACTGTGAGTCGTAGAAGGACTAAGGGCCTTTAGAATCCAAAGAAAAGTATTATTTTTCCTTCTGCAAGAGATTTAAAACCAGATCTCCATCAGGTTTTACCAAAAATCACTATTTTATAAATATCCTTGAGGGCCTAACTGGAAACTTTGGCTGATTGTAGGCCCATCAGAGTTGTCAGTCTGTGGATGTGGGGAAATGCCCAATATTCTAGAATGCTCCTAGAATGCTTCAGCATTCTGTTGGGCAAGTGACCAAATGGCAAAGAGAAAGATCGAATGTACACAGAGTTGTGAAGGAGGAATTAAAGAGACTGGCTCTGAGTAAAGCTATGATTATTTAAGGAATTTGAAGAAACAAAACTATCTAGAGCCTTCGAATTAATCTGTCATCTTGATTTGGAGGTTCTAAGCAAAGTTCTTTGATGTTAGAATTTTCCAGGCAATTTATTCAAGGCTGACCTTGTTTTGTACCGTGGATTCAAGACCATCGCTTTAGTATTCTATCTCTAGAACCAGTCATTTTCTTCTCACATATTCACCAAGAGTTTACACGCTCCTAAGGGTTCTTTTTGTTAAGTCTCATCTCTATTTCTTTATGTAGCAATTTCTGTGCCAATTAGATGTCAACTCAGTCATCTATTGCAAGAGTGAAGTGAAATGAAGGTAAACCATTGAGTATGGATGAATCAGAGTATATATAAACTGTGTTGAGCACCAGAGACAATTTGGATAATTCAACTTGAACCCTGCTCTTGAGACCAAATACTTTTTCCCCATGGGTGATTCCTTTGCTTAAAAGACACCTTTTTAGAAAACCCAGACTGAATGCTGCTGAAGCAGGGCTGAGCGCCTCCCACTTCTCCTCCCCCTGCTCATCTCTCGCTGCTGCCTGAGCCTAGCAGTCGATACTTGCTGAAACCATTAATAAACTCCATTTATCAGAAGACAGCGCTGTCTTTCACTCAGTTATCAAAGATGTAAATGTGGGAGTCATTTTAGATGGATTCTTCTTTTATCTTGTACCTTCAATATGTAGCCAAATTCTGCCCGTTTTGCCTTCTAACTATTTGTGTCTTCATAATTTCTTCCACTATCTGTCCTTTGGACCCAATTGTGTCTTGTCTAGATAGTTACAATAATAGGGAAATACTATACCTGGCTCAGCCCCTTCCAAGCACTAGGATCTCAAACAAATCCTTTATCATTCCCCTTTAAACTCCCTAGAATAAATTTTGGATCCCTGTAAATGTCAAGGGTGATTATACCTGATCTGACCCCTACCAGCTTCCTTAGACATTTCCTACTCTCATGGACTTCTGTTCCATTTACCCCAAACTATTTCCCCTTTAGGCTGTGACAATTTCCACAGCTGGCCATGCTCTTCACCTGTGGGCCACCAGCTATTCATCACCAAATACTCAGTTTTCGCATCAGCTCCTTGATGAAGCATTCCCATGATGTCCCTGTGCCCACGCCCCTCCCCCGCCAGACTGCTTGCCTTGCTCTGGGCTTTCATATATTGATGAAAGCATTCAAATTGTAAAAGAAATATAATGGTCTGTATACATATCTTTATCCCCGATTAGAAGGGGAATAACCTAAAGGACAGAACTATCCTATACTCTGTATTTACAGGGCCCAAAGCAGGGTTTGGCACTTAATATTTGTCCAGAAATCATTATCAGTATAGCATTTTAGTGGATGAGGATGTTGTACATAATGCTTACAGCTCCTTAAGGGAAGGGAAATTTGACTTTTAATTATAAGATAATATTAATCCCTTAATCAAATGAAACAAGATAAAAATTATTTTTGATCAGGTTAATTTTTAAGTGTTTGGAGTCTTATGGATGCAAATTAACTTTTCTATGCTTTGTAGAAAGAATAATCTCTGAAAATAATCACCTATTTGGTTGATTCTAAAATTTAATATAATTTAGCAATTTATTCTCTGGATAATTGTGTTAGGTTTATTTTCTCCCAAAATCTTTCTAGTTAACTGCTTCAATTTGTACCTGGTTGTATGAAAAGGAAAGCCACTCAATGTATCTCAGGTAAGAGGAATTTACCATCAGAGTAACATACGGGGAAATGGGGGAGACAGGGCCCCAAGAATAGGAGCCACCATGCATTGCAGACTCAGGGAGTATGAAACTGAGGACAGTTCTGGAATCCCTCATGGTGTACCATTACCATGATTCAGGTTAGTGGCCAGTCAGTGGATTGGCTGCTCTTGGTTCAGGTGCCCATCTGACATCCAATCAACTGTAAGGGTGGGGGCAGTCACAGAGTATGAAATGTGGCTGCCTATGATGCAGGCAGAGTGGATCCCCTTAGAAAAGTGTGGGTAGGTGGGACAAACAGTGATTCATGTTTCTAATATAATCACAATCCTTCTCATTCCCATAATAATAGTATTTATACCATACAGATAAAATAGATGTAAATAACCCCAAGATGATAGTAAAATATAACTAGAAGTTACCAAACAGTGAGTTTTGAGAATTTATTGCCTTTGTCTCAATATAATTTGATTGTAAACTTATGTAATAACTTTTATTGGTGCTGGTGTTTAACAGCCTGCCCACCCAAATCCCTGAAAATTTAACATCCAGCTTTCATGATCCAGGACAAGCCAGGGTCAGCACACCCCCAAAAGGGCTCCTGGAGCCCTAACTCTACAGCTTTTGATAGTTAAATTTTTGAACTCTTGAACTTTAGTGTTCACACTAAAGAGTAAGGGAGAGACATTCAAGTGTTGGACTTGTTAAAAACATTACAGAATCTGAGGAGGATTTGAACCTTCCCCAGCTATTGAGATTTGTTTGGCCTTCACCGAGTACTCAGTGAACTTAAGAATTAAGTTTACTCAAAACTCATTCTCCTTACATGCCCTCTAATAAAGGCAAGGAGAAAACTGCTCTTTCTGTTCTTAATTAGTCATTTGGTTCCCAGACGTCTGCCAAAGCAACCATAAAGGCAATTTAATTAAACAAAAAAACAGTCATTAAAATTCTCTTACATCCTAATTTTTAGAAATGCATGCTATTCTCTTTAGGTTTTCATTTTTCATTTTCGTTGGTTAGGAGTGTTTTGGTGATTTCTTTCAGACTGACAGTAGGCAGTGCTAGTTTGCATAATGAAGGGTAAACCTCATGGAGGATGCCACTCGGAAAAGCAAAGACCCCAAGCATGTGTTGAATTAAAGAGAAGTTATAGACTTCTGGAGTTCATGAAATTTGAATTTACAAATAAGATGTTTCTTGATGCCCAGTAGGTCTTTGGCCATAAACACTGCATAGCCGCTGTCTTGGACTTGCACTAGTATTTGCACTTGAGATTTTTCATGTCTTTTCCAGGAGTATTTTAAGTCAAACAGGTGGCTGGGAAGAAAATAACAAAAAGAGGGATAATTCACACACACACACACACACACACACAAAAAGGGTGGTGGAGGATTAGAAGCAAAGAACAAGGGAAATAAGGCAGGGAGGAAAATGCACCTAATGTGTTCCAAGCCCTTTATTTATATTCATCTTATTTACTTTCAGCAAGAACCCTATAAAATCAGCATTATTATCTTTTACATTTGAAAAAATGGGTGCTGAGAGAAGTTTGGAGACTTATTCAAGATCTCGCCACTGAAAATTGTATTTAGGGTTTGGATCTAAGTGTATCTGTTCCCAAGACAATGGCTAATCCTCAAAAGAGATAGTATACATGCTGAACTATCAATAAATCAAAGCAAGGGAAAGGATGGAACTGAACATGTAGAGACCTCCTCCTCTTCTAATTTGTTGTTCACTTTTCTTTCCTTTTCAAGTTCTGAGCCTGTATACCTCCTGATAATTACACTGGGATTATGGTTTTCTATTTGGACGAAAAAGCTCATCTAATACTTAAATCGCATGTATCTTTGAAATATCAAAATATTGCCTTAAAATGTTATTTAGATGCATCCTAAGAAATAGATATATTCTAGAAAAATATCCATGTAGTGCTGTCTGCTAACATGAGTTATGCATCAGAGTGACTTTTATAAATGTTGAGATGTGTTCCTGGGAAAATTTTTGTTTCCCAGGGGAAAAAAAAGTCTCGCTGAAAACATTTTCTCCCAACTTATGATGAGCTCCTTTGTTTTCAATCTACCAGACATCCGGCCAGTTTGAGTGTGTGCACGTGTGTGTCCACGTGTCTTTGTATGCATACTTGAGCTCAGAGGCAGAGCAAGGCAGAAAAGGCAGTAGCAGGAGACAATGTAGGAAATGGAAAATTGTGGACACCTTCCAGGTATGCTGAATTGAAATATGCAGCTTATTGTTCCTGATTAAAACAAAACCAAAACAAAATGCAGTGGATGAAATGTCACAACCGGCAATGTAGTTACAACCATAGTTTGTGCAAAAGAATAGAAAATTGTAATTGCCATTTGAAAATTTGGTCTTTGGATTTTTTTTTTTTTTGCTTTGATGTTTGACATGACACTTTCCTTTTTTTCCAATAAAACTAGGAACAAAATGTATGATTTTTAGGTAGAGTGTCTCTTATAGAATATGTTTGGTGGGATTGGGAACAATGACTAGGGATGGCAGAAGGAAAGAGAGCAGATTATGACCTCTTGACCATAGCGGTGGGGTCTGTGAGAGGGCAGGCAGGGGCGGATTTAACCTTTCAAGTGTGGTTGCTTATTTGTCAGATTTGGTTAATGCCGTCTGTTTTGTTAACGCTATTAAAGGAGAGAAGACCTGAGAAGGCGTTTTTGAAAACTGCAAGTACTGTTTTGTCATTAGAAGCTACTTTGCTCTTATAATTATTAGCGATAAATAGGAACCTAGAATTTGATTGCAAATTTCAGTTGAGACACCCAAGAGTTTCTTTTGTTGAGTCAATAAATAAAAGTTTTTTGAGGATCAACTATTCTAAACAACCTGCTTGGGTAGTTGTACAATAGCTCTAATTTTTCCCTTTCTCCAGACCAGAGTAAATCTTGCACAAATATTGTGCAATGAATAACTGGAAATAGCATTCACGTTCTCACTGAAACCTTCCTAACAGACTAACGGCTTCATCGCTCAGCTTCATGGGTCTTAACTGATACTGAAATTGATAAATCACATTACAATTGGTTGTTCTCTGTATCCGAGAGAGTTTGTAAAAGCGGAATTAATTTTTTTAGATCAAGCAATCTTCTGCTAATAATGGTAATAACTCTTTATCTGTGGAACGAATCATTTGAGACCTTCCAGGTTGTTCAGAGAGCTGAATTCAGCGAAGCTCGCCGCACAGTGAGAAAGGGAGGGTGGGCCACGGAGTTCTGATGGTGAAGGTGTCTCAGAGTACTGGGGGTGACAGAGCAACTCAGCATGTGGCATTGCTGGGGTGGTCGGGAAACTGAGGCTCCAAGAGGTCATTTGGTCACCAGCAAAACATATGGCTAAATGGGGTTAATTTGGATTGTCTACTTTAAATCCAGGCTTAAGGACACCATGTACTTAATGTCTATAAAAATAAAGCATTTGGCTTTCTAAAAGAATGTGTGTGGGAACCAATGCTGTAACAGAATTTGCCTTCCCTTTGGGTTGGATGTCTCTTTTAAAGTACATCCTTAGATCAGGGCTTCTCAACCTTGGTACTATATTGACATTTTGGACCAGATAATTCTTTAGTCTAGGGGCTACCCTGTGCATTGTAGGATATTTAGCAACACTCCTGGCCTCTACCCACTAGATGCCAGTAGCACCCCCCAGTCTTGGCAATCAAAAATGTCTCAGACCCTGCTGAATATCTTCTGGGAGCAAAATCACCCCTGGTTAAAAACTACCTTAGATGGTACAATAAATAATACAAATGATTACTATCACACGCCAGACATTCTTTTAAGCCCTTTATATGTGTTAACTCTTAGCTACTTTATAAGGTAGATACTGTTATTATCATCCCCACTTTACAGATGAGGAACTGATACACAGTGAGGCCAAATAACGCGCAGAGGTCACTCAACTGTAATTTAATCCCTCCAGTCTGGCTACAGAGCCCTACGATATCAATCGCTTATTCTTTTTTTGTTTTATATTAAGTGATTTGTACCTACTAATAAATCATGCCTTTTAATACCCTGTGGACGTCCCTTCTAGGTTTTTGATGTTCCTGTTTTTTAAAACCAATTTATTTGATGGTGTTGCTATCCTTATGTTTAAAAGTGAGCTGTATCTTGTTCCACAGAGCATAGTGGATCTCTCCTTGGCTGTTGGAAACGGGATAAGCTCTGGGCAAGTTATGCCAGTGAATTAAAGAGGCTCTCACAGAGGCAAGATATTGGGAACTCATCTATTTTTGTCCTCAGTCAGCTGCGCCGTATCTGAAGCACGAGGGCCTCCTGGCTTCCCTTCCTTGTCACGCGCACAGCCTCTTGATCTCGTTTGCCTTCTCGTGCTTGCTTTGGTCTTACTTTAGCCTCCTCTGAAAATGAGATTGTTTTCCATTACATTATGGCTGTTATTTGCTTAATAAACCAAATTCAGGAAGCAGAATAACTTTTAAGACTAAACTCTCCAAATCATGAAAAACATAGTGGCCTTGGAGAATTCAAGAAACCTGGCTGAAGCTCACCTGTCACACAGACAAGAAACATGTGCTGAGCACCCGGTGGAGAAGAGCTGGTTGGCGTGGGCAGAGGGTCTGTGCTCGAGCGTGGTTCCTGCTTTCGGTCACAGACGCACCCGTGAGAGAATGTCTAACACAATTAAGAGCCTAGGATAAGTGACTGTCTTCTCTTCAGAAAATAACTTATTCAGGTTTAATCAATACTTAATTAATCTGTAAAAGAAATTTCAGAGACAAGTCCAACAACAATTTTGGAAAAAAAATCTTTGCTTTCCTTTTAAAGTCATTTCCCTAGTTCTAGTGAGTCTCCTTGTATATAATCTTGACCAGCAGAGGGCTTCCATACCTGACAAATGATGCCTGAAAAGAACAAAAGGGACATAGAATTTCTCAGGATTTTATGATTGGTTTTCTTTCTCCTGTTTTGATCACCAAAGTCCTGTCCAGCTGAGTTTTTACTGAACTAAAAAATGTTGATTTTTCGCCCACCCTATATATACTGCGTAAGGTATAATCAGCCCTGTCTTGTTTATAAAAAGTAATATTAGAATTGTGAGACTGTTATTTGTATATTTGGTTAGATAAAGACTATGCCTAGAGTAATTGATATATTACAGAACTTTTCAAATCAAATAGATTCATTGAAATTGGTTCATTGCTAACCACTCATTAGAAGAGAAATACTCTCTTTTTTCCTGCGTATATCACATGAAGGATTAAATTTATTTAATTGTTCGTAATACTATTAATATTTACCTCTAGCAACTGCTCTTGAATCTTCTCAGTACCTTTCTGGCCAATAGAACATCTTTTCCAGACCACCACTTCCCATTTTGTATTCTAACCCTTTTTAACATTCAGAAAACTTTAGATTCTGAAAGTACACCCAAGACTGGGAGGGCTGGTACATGGGTATTGTGAACATGTACAGGGGAGTAGATTTTGATGGCTTTTGGGTATGTTGATGCTCATGCCTGTCCTGTCTGCAAGTTGGTACCCACAAGCTGCTGAAGTTGGGAGTGACCATTGGCTAATCTGATGAATCCTTCAGTGCAAATGTATGAGACGGAGATGGGTAGAAAAGTACCCAAGCCATCTTCTCCCTGCCAGGCATCCTGCACACCATCATTGAAGTTCTCTAAAGGCAATGCCCTCCCTTCATTTTCTCCCTCAAAGGAATTGTGTAATACCAGGTGCTTTGGACCCTGTCAGCCTGGTGGGGAAGATATTTGTGGACAGGTTTCTTAGTTAACACCACATGGACAGATACTCATTTGTACTGGTCTCACTTGCAAGCTGTTTATAGTGATTGAAAGTATTCACAACCAAAAATGAAAAAATGAGTTGCTTTGAGTCTAAAGACAGAACTGGAACTAAATGCTGGATTTAAAGAAACTGTCTCATGTAATGCATTATCCTTTCTACACCAGGTGCTAGAAGTTTTAGAGCCATATTTACTAGGTTCCTTTCCAGTAAGGGCACAGGATCTCATGACGTCAACATGTGTGCAGCTTTCATTTTTCCCATTTATTTTCCTGTATTGAATATATTCTTGTCAGATATTTTGTATACTTTTGGGTGCTTAGGAGGATATAAAAATAAATATGTAGAATTCCTAAATCCTGGAGTAGAATGGTCATGCCACAGCATAACAAAAAAGTCTAAATATTTGAAAACAGAAATGTTTATTGAAGTTACTAATATTTTGAGGAAGGCTAATGACTTACTGTCTCTCAATCTATGGAAAAAGTAGGTGGGCTTTGTCATTGAGGTTTGTGAGTTAAACGATGGTGGCGAAGCTGAAAGAACAATAGGTTTGGAATCAGGGAGCCAGAGTTTGCGTCATGGAGAGGCAAACTCCGTCATGGAGAAGAAAAACTCTCCATCGTGGAGAAGCAATATTCTACGACTGTAGGAGTATGGGATCTGGGCCAGCTAGAATGTGGATTCCAGCACCACCCCAGAGGTCACTGGATGACTGTCATTAAGTTCCTTTTCTGTCCTTTAGTTTGATCACCTGCAATGTACAGAGAGTTTAGTATGTGCTTCATACAGTTGTAGAATTAAATGAAATGCACGTAAAATGTTGAAAAGGTACCTGCTATGTAGTCAAGCCTCAGTAGATCCATTTATTACTATGACAGTTCTGTGGTTCTGTCACTTCAGCTGAATCTCAGTTTCCTCATTCCCCAAACCTCCAGAAGAGAATAATATAACTTCATAATATTCTTGTGAAGATTAAAGGAGATAATGGTGAAAGACACTGTCATTGCAAAGCACTGAAGAAAAGTAATGTGGTATTAGTATTTCATTTTTTTGTGTATGTCTTAGTTTTGTATTAGGAAAAAAATACACAGCTTAACATCGGCTGGTCTGATGGTAGCGGATTATCCGAACTTACTAACATTAGTGTCATTAAGTTGCTATACAATCCCCCACCGCTAAATTTGACTGGCTTAAAAAAAAAAAATCAAAAGGCACATTGGCCCAGTTAGCCTCATTAAAGCATAGGAGTTGGGAAATTCATTCAAAAAGTTTAGAATGTAGCCAAAGAGGCATCTGTATCTTTGAATCCTTTTTCTGTTATTTTAGGTTGTTAAATTGTTTTTCTTTGGCACTGACCTTTGACATTTTGAATACTTAATTGTAGAAAGATTTCAAAGCGCAGAGTGAACGTATCACTAGTACTGGAATTTGGGGAAGCCAGAAGGAGAGGGAGAAAGAGAAAGACGATTAAGTCAGCCAGGAGTAAGATTAAAGACCACTGGAGTGGGGAGTTGGAGGAGAGTAGCACCTAATTACTCATGAGAGATGATTTTAAAAAATGAAAGGGGGCAGGTATTGGTGTAACACTTGAGGATTTCTATTCATATTTGTCACTATCACTTGTACAATATCAGCAGGTGACTTGCATTTCTAACCAACTCCTCTCTCTCATTTCCCTGGTGATATTTTATGGTTTCCACACCTCAGTGTGTATTTTTCTTAGCACACTCCTGGTCTGATTAAGTACAGGAATGTCAAGGTTCACTTCTGCCATCATCTGTGTCTGACCTTGGTTTACACTCATCTCTCTCTGAAGTCTCTAACAAGAAGCAGAGCAGGAAAAACACTGGGCAGATGTTTAACAGACTGAGGGATCTAAAGTAATAGCTAACCCACTTTAAAGAACAACAAAATTCACATTAAATTTTTACCTTTTTTTGGTTATCAGTATAAATTCTTAAAGTATTTGATAGACAATTATAATATGTTAATATTCAGATGGTTATTATATCCATTAATAATGTCCCGCTCCTTCGACTATATTGAACCACATACTCTGCCTTGCATTTACTTTCCATTTTCCTTTTTTTTTCATACTTTGTTCATCCTGGAATACTTTCTATCATGGAAGTCACAAATCAGAATCCTATATTCAAAATCAGTTGAATGTATTTCATTTGCTTTGTGTCTGTTATTATTAATTTAAATTAGGTGCATATACTTCAAAAGTAAACAACTTCACAGTTATGGATTTCCGTATTATCTTCAAAAATCAGAAGATCTGGCAACTCTGGCCCATGAGCTTCCCCAGCAATGGCCCAGGCTGCCTGGTAGCTGCCACTTTTGCCAGGGTAAAGCTTCTGGTTGGTCACTGTTGCCATCACTTCCATTTGCTTTTCTTTCCTTTAGCTAGATTCATTCCCTGAAAGTATCTGTATCCTGAAAAGCTTGAGGTTATGGCCTTGGAGTAGAAGCCGGATGGCCCCTCAAGGCATCCTAGGTTTGCCTAAGCCTCTCTTCTCCTTTAGCAAGTTGTTAGAGTACCATTTTAGCCACCCCCTCCCAATTTTAAGTAGTTGCCTTGTAATTTGTCTCCACAATTCAGATGGTCAGCTCTTAATGGCAGAATCTAGTCCCTTCCCTCTTTATCTCTAACACCAAGTCAGCGTTTTGCCCCATGCATGTGCCTTTCAGCACGTTTTCCAGGGCAGAGAATGAACTGGGTGAGTGATAACAAGGGCCTAGGAATGAGTTATTACCCTATCACTGGCCTTTATGAGCCTCTCAGCAGTCATGTAATTAAGAAGGCATTCACAGTTTGCTTTATAGCACTATCAAAGTTTCCAAAATGAATAAAATAGTTTCATCATTAATAATATGGATTCGTCATCTTTGACCCAAAGGCATTCCATACTAGAGACTGCAAATATTATCTTAAGCAGTTTAATGGATTATCGGACAAGGAACTAATAGATTAACAGGTCAAATAAATTAATGGATAAATTGATGTGAACATGTGGTTGAATGACTCTGCAATTGTAATTGTAACTGTAAAAGGCAGACACCCTAAGGGGGAATTAAGCAGTAGCAACAAACACTATTATCATTAGAGTTTCCGGAAGCAAGCATAACAGACAGGATGTTTTCTAATGAAACTGTAAAACAATTATAATAGCTCTTTGGAGCTTTGGTGGCTTTTTTGTTTGGTTTGGTTTTTTTCCTAGTATATCCAAAGGAAGAAGCTGTGTTTGGATTGTCAGCCAGTTAAAGTACCACAATTATTATAAATAATCATCTACTAGAGGAGCAAAAGATGGACAGCAAAGTAGACAATTAAACATGTGCTACATAAATATACATAAATCTAACGCCATCTGCCACATCGTCCAATTTGACTAGTTGTCTTTATATGCCTACCACATACATCAGTTTTAAAGGGCTCCCTGAAGCAATGTTCCCTGTAATGACTGGATAAAAGATCTTCATTCTTTTGCTTAAGACTATAGTTCTCTTGTTTTCCCATGACAAAAATAACATACTTTTGAGGGTAGAGAATCAGTTAACTTTGCCATGTAGTAAAACACGTTAGAACTTAGTGGCTTAAAATAACCATTCATTTAGCTCATGATTCTTCTGGGCTAAAATAAGTTGGGCTGATTTTAGCTGGGCTACCTCCTACTTCTGCAGACAACTGACAGGTCAGCTGGGGGTTGGCTAGTCCCTGATGGCTGGCCTCACTCACATCTGGCAGTTGTTTGGTTGTTGGCTATGACATCATGGGTAAATGGTTTACAACTCTCATTCTCCTGCAGGCTAGCCTGGACTTGTTCACGTGGGGTTTGAGGGGTTCTAAGAGCAGCAAGAGAAGGCAAGTCCCGGTATGCAAGTACATTTTAATTTTCTGCTACAGAATTGCTACTGAACCACTGGCCAAGTTAAGTCACATAACTAAGCCCAGTGTGGGAGTAGACTACCCAAGGACTTGGATGCAAGGAGCCATAAGTAAATGAGAGGCCATTACTCTACCATAAATATTCTTTCAAGTTCATGTCAATCAATTCACATTTATCGAATACCTCCTATGTGCTAGCACTTTTCTGGGTAATTCTAAATACACTTGGTCATTTTTTTTTTTTTTTTAAGGCAAGATTTCCTGGAATCAATGAGATACCTGCTTAAGTACAGGGAGGAAAAAATGGTGATATGTAATTCTGATACAATATACATTTTGAATCATTCACAAAAATGTATAAATGGTAAATCTTTTGAAGTTGTATAAATCTATGTATATGAATATTATACAAATATAGAAGTATTTGCATTGTCACATTGTTATGCATATTTGCCTCTTATCCTCAGTTTTCTTATCTATGAAAAGAACGTAGTAAAAGTACTTTCTCATTAGAGTTGTGATGAACACTGATGAAAACATTAGCACAGCAGTCCCCAACCTTTTTGGCCCCAGGGACCAGTTTCATGGAAGACAATTTTTCCATGGATAGGGTTGGGGAGGATGGTTTTGGGATGATCCAAGGACATTTCATTTACTGTGCAGTCAAACATCTCTACTAATGATAATCTGTATTTGCAGCTGCTCCCCAGAGCTGGCATCACTGCCTCAGCTCCACCTCAGATTATCAGGCATTAGATTCTCATAGGGAGTACACAACCTAGATCTCTAGCATGTGTAGTTTACAGTAGGGTCCATGCTCCTAGAAGAATCTAATGCTGCCACTGATCTGACAGGAGGCGGAGCTTATGTGGTGATGGGAGCAATGGGGGGGTGGCTGTAAATATGGATGAAGCTTAGCTCACTGGCTTGCCAGTCACTTTCTGCTGTGCAACCTGGTTCCTAGCAGGCCACGGACTGGTACCAGTCCATAGCTTGGGGTTTGGGGACCTCAGCCTTAGCATAGTGCCCAGTATGAAGTAAGCACTTTCTGAATGCTCTCTGTGAGGAATAATTTGACACAGCCATGGTGACTCATAGCACTGTTGTTGCTGTTAAGTAGCAGTAATAATGAAAGTAACAGTTTTTTTCCTGGGAGTGAGATTTTTGATTGTATAAGATCCACAAATCTATTTCTGTAGTCCAGCCATTGTTTCTCTATAACTTGTCTACCTTTCAGATGTTAAGCTCAATCTCTGTATAATTTTACATAAGGGTTCCCTGACTTTTATTTATGTACCATTTCGTTTCATCCTACCGGAGCTTAGATACTTATGTCTTTCTCAATACATCAAATTGCCAACTAATTTTGTTGTAAGAAGGAGAAGTGAGATAGAAAGTGTGTTGAATTTCAATTACCATTTCCTCACTAAGCCGCCTCTAATTCCTAATAACTGTGATGAGGCAAGAAGTTCTGCTTCAGAGCTTTGGATAATAGGAGATGTGGAGAAGATGTTTCCTCAGAGAGTGGTGTGTCTATTTGGACCATTACAGTTTCATTGTTAAATATAGTTTTAGCTATGCATTTCCTTCCCAGTCAAACTTTATATGTAGCTGTGAAGAACTCTATCTACTATACAATGCTCAAAGTTGTCAGTTAAATCTTTTATTGGACAGGACATTATATGCCATGACCTAATTTTAAAGGAAAAAAAAAAAACTAAAAGCAGGAGTCAGGAAACTTTTTCTATGAAGGACCAGACAGTAAATATTCTAGGCTTTGTGAGCTCTACAGGCTCTAATACAACTACTCAACTTTGCTTATGTCATTAAAGTAGCCACAGACAACAGGTAAATGAATGGCTGTAGTTGTGTTCCAATAAAACATTATTTACCAAAATAACAGTGAGCCAGATTTGGCCTGTGGCCATAGTTTACTCACTCTTGACCTAGAAGGAATTCTAAATATTTTAAGCAATTATCAGAAAGAAAATAGCATCTATTTTCTAAGAAAGTATCAGATGTTGGTATAGTTATTTATGGTAGTAAGAATTGAAACAACCACCAATATCCTGGCTTCCTCCAGTGATGCCTCCATAGTCATTTAAGATAACCAGGTAAGATGATGATTCTGTCTTGTAAAATAACTCTGTTTTTGAGAGTCTTCTCTATGTGTCCTTTACATTTGGGAATTGGATATTGATAATGGTATATTTAACTAGACTTCTGAATTTCAAAGACCAGTAAATAAAAGGAAAATATGTCAGACCAACAGTTTCTGATTAAAATAAATTCTATTAAGTCATGTGAACACATACACACACCCTGTGCCACCACCTACTCTAGCATAAGAAAGGATTTTTATTTTAGTGCTCAGAGTAGAGGGAACTTGAAGGGATAGTCCTTTGAACTGAAAAAACAGTGTTGTGTAAAACGTTGTATTTTCCTAGTTTTTCATGAATACTTCGTAATGGAATAATTCTAGTTAATAAGCTTATATTTCAGACTGTTTGATTTAAAGACTGCTGTTTTACCTACTCTATTTTTGCGTCATGAAAAGGGAAGACCTCTCAGAAACTTGGCGACTTTCATGTTAATTGAATAACCTACTGGATGCCTAAACTATTTTCTCTGAGTCAGCTCATCACTTACAATTGTTCTTCTTTTAACTGTTACTTTAAGGGTTCTGATTGAATCTTCTTAAAAATTCTGTGAGAAAATGATACATATTACTATATCAGTTAAAAAAAACCCAAAAAACAAAAAGAAAAATCCTGTGAGCTATAGGCATTTATTAAATTATATTGATAGATGAGAAAACTGGCTTCAAGCATCTGAGGAATTTGCTGTAACCAGTCAGTCTGTGCTGGGATTTGAACCCACATCTCTGATGTCAGGTGTGTTTCTTTTGCTACTGCTTCTCCTGTTGCCAGCAGCCCAGAGCTGTGATGAGACCCCTAACATTGTGATTCACCTTGGAGCTGGATGTGTTGTGTTGCTCACTCTGGCACCAGTTCTTCACCTTGGTGCTCTGGGTATCATTGTTCTAGTGTTCCATTGTATGCTCCTACTGGGTTGTATCCAGTGCAGGAGACCTGGATATCATTTTTAATCTGGCACTAATAATCAGAGCCCAGCAAATGAGACCTATAAATGACATCTCTACTGACATCTACTGAAGGCTTATGATGTGCTAGGTACCATTCCAGTTGTCTTCATGCATTATGTCATTTATTTTTCATGAATTCATGAGCTGAATGCAGTTATTCTTCTCAACAGATGAGGGAGCTATTTAATTTAATCCTTAGCTATTTATGTTTTCCTTGATGTTTGGACTGTATCTTGATGTTATTTGAAAAAAAAATATGAGAAACAAAAACTTGTACATAGTGTTTTGAGTAATAATTATCGCTAGGAGGTATTTGAACATAGATACAACTCTAGTAATACATCTAGGATAATATTAGTGTTTTAAATCAAAAATATACCAATAATAGTCATTCCTTATGTATCTGATTGTGGAATATTTATGAGTGATATGTCTAGATAATTAAAGCTTATTCATCAAGCTTAAATGAGAAAAAACTTGGTGTTTTAGAAGGCGCATTGGTAGCCTTCTAAAAAATTGATAGTACACAGCTACCTCAGGAGGTATTGATGAAGAAGGTGATCAATAGAGCAGTGGCTTTAGTTTCCTGGGACAGTAAGATATTCATCTTCTGACTTCGAAACAACTTTATCAGCATAACTTGGGCTTGCTATGGGCTGGCTATTTGGTATATAAAATACATAACCTTATCCTAGAATACTTTTATATTCAGGGCATTGAACAACATTTGGTGATTCCATGTCAAGCATTAAAGTAGTCTCAATACCATGAGTAAATATTTTTTTCATTGATACATAATATACGTATTTTCAGGGTACATATGATAACTTGATACATGCACATAATCAAATTAAGGTAATTGGGATATTCATCACCTTTAGTATTCTAGGAACATTCAAGTTATTCTTCTAGCTATTTTGAAATGTACAATAAGTTAATGTTAACTATATTTACACTGCTGATCTATTGAACAGGTTTTCTTCTAACTATATTTGTAGCCATTAATCAACCTCTCTTTATCCCCCCTCCTCCCTACCCTTCCCAGCCTCTGATAACTACCGGTCTATTCTCTCTTCATGAGATCTACTTTTATAGTTCCTACATGAGTGAGAAGACGTGATATTTGTCTTTCTGTGCTTGGCTTGTTTCACTTAACATAGTGACCTCCAGTTGCATCCATGTTGCTGCAAATGATAGGATTTTATTCTTTTTATGGCTTAATAATATTCCATTGTGTAAATATACTACATTTTCTTTATCTGTTCATCCATTGATGGATAATGAGTTTGATTCTGTATTTTGAAATAGTGCCGTAATAAACTTGGGAGTATGGATGTATCTTCAATATATTGATTTTCTTTCTTCTGGGTGTATACCCAGTAGTGGAATTACTGGATCATATGGTTAATTTTTAATTTAAAACTATTTTTAGTTTTTTGAGGAACCTCCATACAGTTTTCTGTAGTGGCTCTACTAATTATACCTGTTGACTAAGTGTCTTCATTTGAGAAATATCTATTCAGATCTTCTGCTCATTTTAAAATTGGATTATTTTGCTTTTATTTTGTTGAGTTGTTTGAGCTACCTATATATTCTGGTTATTAATCCCTTGTCAAATGGATAGTTTGCAAATATTTTCTCCCATTCTCTGGATTGTCTCTTCGCTTTGTCAATTGTTTCCTTTTCTGTTCAAAAGCTTCTTAGCTTGATATAATTCCACTTATTTTTGCCTTTGTTACTGTGCTTTTAAGGTCTTACACAAAAAATCTTTGCCCAGACTAATGGCCTATAACATTTCCCCAATGTTTTTTTCTACAAATTTCATAGTTCCAAGTATTATATTGAAGTCTATAATCCACTTTGATTTGTTTTTTGTATATGGTAAGAGACAGGGATCTAGTTTCATTCTTCTGTATATGATTATCCACTTTTCCCAGCATCATACATTGAAGAGGCTGCCCTTTCCCCATTGTATGTTTTTGGTGCTTTTGTCAAAAATGAGTTGGCTATAAAAGCATGGATTTGTATCAGAGTTCTCCATTCTATTCTATTGGCCTGTGTATCTGTTTGTATGCTAGTACCATGCTGATTTGGTTACTATAAAATTGCAGTATATTTTGAAGTCAGATAGTGTGATGTCTCCAGTTTTGTTCTTTTTTGCTCAGGATTGCTTTTCCTATTTGGAGTCTTCTGTGGTTCTGCATACATTCTACATTTTAGGATTTTTTTTTCTATTTCTGTGAAGAATATGATTGGTATTTTAAGTTGTTTTGGGTAGTATTATCATATAGGTACTTCACATCTTTAGTTGATTCCTAGGTATTTTATTTTCTTTGAAGCTATTGTAAGTAGAATTGTTTTCTTGATTTCTTTTTCAGATTGTTTGCTGTCAGCATATAAAAATGTTACTCATTTTGTATATTGTTTTTGTGTCCTGTAACTTTACTGAATTTATCAGTTCTAACAGCTTTTTGGTGGAGTCTTTAGGTTTTTCTAGATATAAGATTATGTCATCTGTGAACAAGGCCGATTTGACTTTTTCCTTTGGATAGCCTTTATTTTTCTTGCCTGACTGCTCTGATTAGGACTTCTAGCATTCATGTTGAATAAAAGTGGAGAAAATGGTCATCTTTGTCTTGTTCCAGATCTAAGAGGAAAGGCTTTCTCAACTTTTCCCCATTCAATATGATGTTGGCTGTGAGTTTGTCATATATGGCTTTTATTATTTTGAGGTATAGCCTTTATTATTTTGAGGTATGTACCTTTCATACTCTGTTTGTTGAGGATTTTTATCATAATTGGATGTCGAATTTTATCAAATGCTTTTTACGCATCTATTGAAATGATCGTTTGGTTTTTGTTCTTGGTTCTGTTGATATGATGTGTCACATTTATTGATTTATATATGTCAAACCATGCTTCCATCCCTGGCATGAATCCCTCTTAATAATGGTGAATGATCTTTTTAATATGTTGTTGAATCCAGTTTGCTAGTATTTTGTTGAGGATTTTTGCATCATGAATATTAACTTTTAGAGATTCTGTCTCTGAAAAGCTTGCTGGAAGGGTGAGAGCTTTGCACAGCAGCTATTCCATTCGTTTTTCACATCTCCTCATTCCTAGTTCTACGTACATGAAAGTACATGAACTGATGGGAATGAACTGACCTGATTCAGCACAAGCCTCTGAAGAAAAGGTGAAGAGAATCTCTTTGTTTTGTTCACCATCATTACTGTTAAATAATGCTTTCCCTCCCAATAAAGCTGGCTAGGGAGTCACTAGGCTCCTGAGACAGGAAAATTAATCAATACATGCATAAACGAATGTACAATATCCCTAAGTCAATATAGAAAGAAATACAAAAGAAATTATGAATAAGTATCAGCAAATGTAAAACTTAAACTTTTCTTAGCCACTGAAAGAGGTACAAGGAACACCTTTGTTCAACCATTTACATTTTGAAGAAGAAGAAAGCTTTGGAGAAGTCTTTAGAAGTGGCTTGAAGATTTTACCCTCCAGTCAGTGCTATCAAGTAGAATTTTTTGCAGTGATGGAAGTGTTCTACCAGGTTTTTTAGCATCCAGAACCATAGTGTCCCATCACTATGGTAGCCACTGTCACATATGGTTACCAAATGGATGCTTGAAATGTGGCTAGTATGAGTAAGGAAGGGAATTTTAGTTTTATTTAATCTTAATTAATCAATTGAATTGAAATTAACTCGTGAATGGATTGAAACAAGGATGCACTTATAACCCATTCATAGTAAATAGCATAGGGATTTGGGTTTAGAATCTGTGTTGTGAGTATCAGTTGAATTATTGAAATTAAATATGGGCTTTCATGGTGATAGGTAGCATGGGTTGATGATTTTAATTCTATATCCTTCATGTTTCTCAATAAATGATAGTTGCTATTATAATTATTAGTATTATTACTAAAGTTAATACTCTTGATTTGTTTACTCAGGAAAAATTTCTGAACACCTACTTAGAATGTGCCAGACACTATTCTTGGTGTTGGGGATACACCAGAGAAGAAATAAGGTACAATCCCTGTCTTCGTGGAGCTTATAGTCTAGTGAATTATTACTAAATTAAGTTTTAATTCAGTGATTTAATGACATGCAAATTTGTTCCTGCTACACTGAAATATGTGAAGAGAATTCACTGTTTAATTTTTCTATAATTTGCTCTTATATTCCTCTCCCTTTCTATAGGATGGGGAAAAAGAAAGACTTAAACACGTAATTTGGTTCTATCTAGCAATTTTGTCTGAGTCCAATGCAATAATTTAAAGTTTATTCTGGAGAGTAACTGAAACTCACTTACGTAGGTAAAAATGCTCAGTCTCTTATATTTTTGTCTCTTTACTGCTAAGTTCTCCTAGATGGTGTCTGAGGGTCTGGAGGAAGAGTCTAGTTGCTGTGACCTTATGACCGTAGGGAAAGGTAGGGAATCTTGGCTCTGCCTTCGACATCCTGCACTGCTCTCTGGGCCGTGGCCATCCTCAGCTTCAGTGGTGTCACATGTCTGCCTCCTCACTGCATTCCCTGCTGGCATGTGTGTTCAGATGACATCTGCAGCTGGTGGGACTTGTGGCCTGGGCTCTCTCTCGGCTTGGTCAGGGTCCATCTGCTCTTTCTGGCTGACTTGGCTCCACCTCTGCTTTCACCAGTTCTACAGCCTCCCTGAGACCTGGCTGGGACTTTGACCCAGGTGGATGACCTTGTCCTCTTCCTGGTTACTCCTTCCAGCCTAATCCTTATCCAGGATTCCAGCTGATTTCTACATCTCTTCTCAAACTGTAAGAGTTTCAGGGTTCCTTCCAAACCACAGAAGAACCAAGCTTAGGAAAGCTAAACTCAGGCTTTCCTTCTGCCTGACCACACTGTGCCGTGCAGTTAGCTTTGATGTGGTTATTCTCCAAGTGGCGCTGGGACGGGGTGGTCTAGGAGGCCATATCCTTTCTGAAACCTACGTGGGAAGCAGTCTGTCTCCTTGGCTTTCCTTTCTGTTTGTGTAATACATTCTTCTCTAGGTAGAAAAGAGAATTCAGATCCTAAGTATCTGACCCCCTCCCTCCATTGTCTTCTCTTTCCATAATTCCCTGGTGATTTTTGTTTGTTTAATTCTTTCCCTCTGCCTAGTCCCAACTTCTTCTCTGTAAGTGGCTCTTAATATAAAAAAAGTTATATTAATATCATCCCTGGAGGCATTTTAGAAATGCTTTAAGGTATTTGGGGTTGGGATCATAGTGATTGAAAGATTGTATGAACATTTAGTCAAGGGAAGCCGAGTGTCCTATGAGCGTCCCATCCCCCAATACTGTGTCTGCATGACCTTCAGATGTCCTTGAAATTCACATAAGAATCCTTTTAAAAATTATCTGAGCCTATAAATCCTTTTTATACAGAAACAAATATATTAAATAAACATTGAATTTTCAAAAATGTAACAACCAAATTGAAAAAAAATTTTACATTGTAAATTTACACATAATCACCGATAGCAATGCCACTCCTGGTATTTAAGTTGCCAATAAAACACATATGCTAGTTAGCATCTGTAACTGTCTCATTCACGGTGATATTGCATGTAGGTGTACATATCTGACAACCTCATGAATTCTAGTGGAATAATACCTGAGTATGAACATATCAAAATACATATTATACCTTTATTGCTTCCTTTGGTTTAATTTTTATCTTACTGTTATAGAACTGTTTCTTTTCATGAATGATATTTGTAAATAGGTTATATTTTCTATGAAATTAAGTATATTTTATAAATATTATAAAAAAGGGAATCTTTGCTCTGTCTTCTCTGACCTCAACCTCATGTCTAAATTCTAACATGTGGAAGAGAATGATTAACTTAACAAATGTGGGGAAAGAGAAGGGTCTTCACTTAAAATAAGATACTAAAGAAAATGAAAGATAATTCAAAATGGAATAAATACAATTACAAAAAATACATGTAGAAATAATGCAATGAAACCAAGTAAAAAGAGCAAGCAATTTCCAATTTTTCATTTTTTATGATTCTCACTAATTCTAATTTCATTTGTGATGGAACTGTTCTGCCACTATTATTTGTATCAGATTAATGAAATTATTTAGGAAAACAATTTAGCTACATAATCCAGACTCATTACAATATGCATTCCATTGATCTGGTAATTCTTTCCTGAAAATTTATGCTAAGCCAAGCAAAAGAGAAGAAATAAAGCAAACAAATGAAGATGTTCATTACAGTGTAAAAGTAACCTAAATGACAAAGAACAGGTGGAAATGTGAGCAAATATAAAGCAATAGCAACATAGAAACAAGCATAAAACTGCGTTACTACAAAAGTATGTTTGTGACTGTCATTTGCTCATTTGTTCAACTAATATTTGTTTAGTATACACTAACGAGAAGCACTGTGTTAGATGATGGGACTATTTGAAGGATAGGAAAAGAGAAAATAATGATTGGGAGGGCGGTGTTTCTTTTTTTTTTTTTTTTTTTGAGACAGAGTCTCACTCTCTTGCCTGGGGCGAGTGCCGTGGCGTCAGCCTAGCTCACAGCAACCTCAAACTCCTGGGCTCAGGCAATCCTACTGTCTCAGCCTCCCAAGTAGCTGGGA
>CAUYSK010072020.1:0-21178 GCA_963575035.1 Avahi laniger | reverse complement strand
TCTCTGGGAGGCCGAGGTGGGCGGATCATTCTGAGCTCAGGAGTTCGAGACCAGCCTGAGCAAGAGTGAGACCCCACCTCTACCAAAAATAGCAAGAAATTAATTGGACAGCTAAAAATATATATATAGAAGAAATTAGCCAGGCATGGTGGCGCATGCCTGTAGTCCCAGCTACTCGGGAGGCTGAGGCAGTAGGATTGCTTGAGACCAGGAGTTTGAGGTTGCTGTGAGCTAGGCTGACGCCACGGCACTCACCCCAGGCAAGAGAGTGAGACTCTGTCTAAAAAAAAAAAAAAAAAAAATTTTTGTAGAGACAGGATCTCCTGGCCTCAAGTGATCCTCCCGCCTCAGTTTCCCAAAGTGCTAGGATTACAGGCGTGAGCCACCACACCCAGCTTCTAATACTTTTGATCTGCAGTTGGTTGAATCCATGGATGCAGAACTCACAGATAAGGAGGACAGACTGTATGTATACAAAACAGCACGCGCCTGAAGCCAGGAATCTGGAGATAGCAGTTTTACTCCTGGTTCTGCCAAATTACCTGCGGGGGCCTTGCCATCCCTCAATCTTGGTTCCTCATCTGTGAAATGAGAGGATGTAGGTATCATTCAGTTCTAGAATTCCAAACTAAATTCAACATGACGGGTGTTGAACTCTCTGGACCCTAACTGTGACCCCGAATCACTACTGTCACTGTACTTACCGGGTAAATCATACATCATACAGAGAAGAGGCTTACTGACCCGGCGTGGATGGCGCACACACGTTAAAGACGCCCCAGGAACGGTATTTGACCCCACCGCACTCTCCCGTACTGGCCTTCATGACCAGTGTTAGACCCCTGACCGCTGCAGGGCTGGGGTGAGGAGAGCGGACCAACGAGTGTCAGGAAAGAGGGGCAGAGTAACTGACTCAAGACAAAATATACTTTTTATTTAGTTGTATGTATAGATTATTTTATACAATCATGATACGCCTGAGGTGGGGAAACTATTAACACTAGTGATTTATCCAAGAGCAGAAAACTGTCTGAAACAAATCCAGGATTATAATTCACAATTGGTGTCTTAGAAATGTCACTGTTCTTATTCAATTGCTTCTCTCTCCTTTAACAGACCATTATTTCTCACACCTTTATGACTCTTCTTAGAGATCAGACTTCCTCTCCATCCCCTACAATCCAACTTTATTTAACAATTTACTAAGGCTTACACAGTGCACAAAGCACATAAACTAGCAAATCCTTGGATCATTCAATAAATCACTACAGATTTTAATATGCATATCACAGATCCCAGTACATAAAATTTAGTTTAAGAAAGTGCTATGACTTAAAAATAAATAAATAAACAAAGGACAGGTCTTCTGGGCACTTTAAGTAATGCTTTTCATACTAGAATTTTAACTAAATACTTGTTACGGAAGAATTTTTTTAAAATTCAAATCTCAACAAAATTAGTGCTTCTTTCTATCTTTTCTGAGTTTGTGTTTCTCCTTAACACTTTGCCTCCAAAGAACCATCCATTTCTATGCAACCGCATTGGTAAATTGTGGAGGAAGGTTCTAACTAAATACCTGACACCCAGTCTTACCTGACCAGTAAGTCTCAGCATTCGGACTGGTTAGCGGGAAAGTAGATGAGGGAAAAACAGCAGGAAAATTAACTGTAGTGTGATTTGGAAACTGTCTTTTCTAGCATACCAGCCTGCAATGCAACTCTTTAACAGGTATTTCTTTGTCGAAAAGCAGTCAAATCAAGCAACTATGGAAATAGAGGGTGTCTTTGAAAAACAGATTTTGTTTCTGAAATGGCAGAACCTCAAACTGTTAACTTATCCCTTCCCCCCCTGCTTCCCTTGGGACTTGCTAGAGAGCTTGCAAACTAGTTTCCACTTCATTTCTAAACATGGCAGAACTTTCTCACCTGAAGAGAAACCAGAATTATTTGTTTCTCAGTTTTCCCTAAAGATACATATTTTCCAATTCTGTGAACACGAGATCTGACACGAGGCCATATCATCTCAGAGAAAGAACAGAATGCACCTCTGTGTATACCAAATTATCTCTGTTGTTACTTATAACATGCACAGTGACCCCACCAGAAATTTATCTTACCTTTAAAAAACTATTTCTGAGATTATTTTTTCTTTAGCATTTCTTCTAGCTCATTAAAATATTCAGAATTTATACACTTTCCTGTAAAGATAAAACTTCTTACAACATAAATGTTCCTTCTGACCCCTTACCTCCAATGACTCCAATTAAAAAATTCTTAAATTTTCTTTTCATGGAATTTCAGACTACAGTCTTGAGGTTTCTAAGAAATATTTTTTTCTTTCTCTCAAAGCCTTTCCCATAGAAATATCCTTTACCTTGTTCCCCAGCCCCCAAAACACACATAATATAACTTTAACAAGAAACACCACTTAAGATGTTTTTCCCCATTGATGAACAGTTAGAATACTGCTCAAAAAATGTCTTATGAATTCCACAATATTTTCCCAAGTAGAACTACAACTGGAAACACTGAAGGATATTCAGAACTAGGACCACTAAGACAAAAGAAAATCTATTTGTAATTCTTTAGGTGAAGCTCATCCAACTTACTTAGTTTAAAAAGCTGACAAGGCTCTATCATGTAATGGTCAGGGGTGAAAAACAAAAAAAGTTGACCACCTAAGACAGGCACCAAGATTTTCACCTGTTTCTAAAAGCTTATCTCAATATTTATACATTCCTTCTGACAATATATAGTGCAATAAAAATGAAATATCAGTGATACCTCCTTTGTTATAGCTTGAAAGTAAGAACAGGTAAATTCTCCTTATGCAGGTGACCAAAATTACAGGTTCTCCATTTGATAATAATGATAAAAACAGTAATAGAAATAGTTAATATTTATTTAGTACTTAATTTGTGCCAGACACTCTACGTGTACCAACTCTTTAATGTTCACAAGTCTGTAACACAGATACCATCTAACTCATTTAGGAAATCAGAGAGGTTAAATAACTTGCCCAAAACCAAACAGCAAGTTACTGGGCAAGAGTTGCTTGAATCCAAATATGTCAGGCTCCAAAGCCCATTTAAACACTATAATAACAGACCACTTAACAGGCAAGGTATACCTAATCTACTCATTTGTCCCATGATTCTCCAGAGAAATTTAGCACAGCACATATTATATGAGCATTCAACATATAAAGTAGTTAACAGATAAATACAGTAACCAAACTAAAATTCACCTATGGCCCAGTGCAGTAGCTCTGTAATCCTAATTTGGGAGGTCGAGGTGGGAAGATTGCTTGAGGCCAGGAGTTCCAGACCAGCCTAAGCAATATAGTGAGACCCCCCCTTCTCTATAAAAATTAGAAAAATTAGCTGGGCCTGGTTGTGCTGGCCTGTAGTTCCAGCTACTCAGGAGGCTGAGGTAGGCAGATGGCTTAAGCCCGGGAGTTTGAGGTTATAGCGAGCTACATGACACCACTGCACTCTAGCTGGGCAACAGAGTGAGATGCTATCTCAAACAAACAAACAAACAAATAAATGAATGAACAAAATGGATCTATGTTATTTTCTAATCTCAGTTCTTCTCTACCCTGTCTCCTCTTTAAAAAAAAGAGAGAGAGAAGAAAAAAGAAACATGTTTTTTGCCCACTGTTGTAGTTAACTGGCAAACTTGTATAATAAATTAACTAACAGAACTGGTTTAGCAACAAATGAGAAGCTCAAGGTCTCTAAATTCTAACCCTGAGCATGTCATTGATTTGAAAAGTAATCCAAAAGCATTTAACGTAAGTTAGATTTGATATTTATAGGGCTCTCAGAACCACAGTATAAAATAACAGACCATAATTATGAAAATTCAATAATAAACCCTTATATCAAAGACCAAGGTGAAAAAGAAAACATTCAAATTCTAGCTACTTTGCCTAATTACTGCCAAGATTCCAAGTGTTTGGAAATATTCAAATAGGATAAACATACAATTGTCCCTAGTGATTATCTCTAGGAAGAGAGACTGCACAAATGAAAAGTGAAAATAATACTAGGAAAGGGCTTTTGTTGTGTGTGTGTGTGTGTGTGTGTGTGTGTGTGTGTTGGATGTTTGTATGACAAAAATTGCTTAAAAGGCACTCAAAGTCTTGCCAGGCTTAATTTTTATCTGCATCCATGAACGCGACCTCAGGATTACACGTTTATCATCCAATAAAAGGGATACAATTAAGAAAAAGCACAACATTCTCTCTGCTTCTCCGGCCTCTCCAATTCAACTAAAACAAGGTTTATTAGATTAAATTTTTACCCTCTCTGACACAAATGTTTCCATCTCATCAAAAACAAGAGGAAAAAAATCTCAAAGGACTTCAACCTTCAAGCATCTCTGAAAGGAAAGGAATATTGGAACTTGAAAATAAAACTCCCTTGACACTCATCAGGTAACAAAGAGAAAACATCCAGTTAGAGAATTACTCTTTCCTCATTGTAAAGAATCTGTAAGGAGAGCCTGAATGTGGAAACTGATGCGAAGTGCCCCAGAGAGCAGCCTGCCTGCTGTCTCCAGTATTCACTCACTCGTCCATTCTCCCAAGTTTGAAGAGAAAGATAAAAATGAGTCAGGCGCAGTGCACATGTCTATAGTCCCAGCTATTCGGGTGGCTGAAGCAGGAAGAGCATTTGAGGCCAAGAGTTTGAGGCTGCAGTGCACTACAATTGCAGCAGTGACTACCTACTGCGCTTCAGCCTAGGCAACACAGAGAGACCCCATCTCTAATAAAAATTTTAGGGTTAGGCATGATAGCTCATGCTATAACCTTAGCACTTTGGGAGGCCAAGACAGGAGGCTTGAGGCCAGGAGTTTGAGACCAGCCTAAGCAAGAATGTGAACTTGTTTCTACAAAAAAAACTGTAGGCATCGTGGCATATGACTATAGTCCCAGCTACTTGGGAAGCCAAGGCAGGAGGATCACTTGAGCCCAGGAGTTTGAGGTTGCAGTGAGCTATGATGAGGCCATTGCACTGCAGCCTGAGCAACAGAGCAAGACCCTGTCTAACAACAAAAAAAAATAATAATAATTTTTTAAAAGAAAAAAAATGAGATGTATGTTAAAATTAAAGTCAATGTTTAAATATCAGGTCTCTTTTGAGTCTCTATGTCTTCATCTATAAAAATACTATTTGTGTCCAATACATAATTTGTGAAGATGTAGCTTCCTTCTTTCAGAATTAAATTTCCAACTGCCAGCTAGATGTCCCATTCATCTTTGAGCTCACAAGACCCATTAGCTCACCCTACCACTGGACCATCCAATTCCTTCCATACCTTCTTCTGTGTGTTATCTCTCTCAAATAATGGCACCAACATTCTCTTTGGCACCTAGTTTAGAATTCTCTCTCTTCTATCCACTTTTAATCCCTTCTGACTCTGTTCTCCAAATTTCTTCATCACTCACAGGGATATCTGAAACATCCTTGTACTTGGACTTCCCTCTCCAATACATCTTTCAGAACACTACTGTGAACAGAGCTAATGCCAAGAACCTGCTTTGGTTCCCCAATGACTATGAGAATATAGTCTGAAAACGTATGCATGCAAAATCTAACCACGAATCATCTACCCAGCCTTCTCTTCCACCACATTCTGCCATGAACCCCGTGTTTCTCTTCAGCCTGCAATCCATTCTCTTCCATTCTTCCCCCATAAAAGCCTTACTCATCATTCTGGGCCCAGCTGTGTACAGCCAGCTCAAATGCCAAATGTTCTACAAAATTAGCCCCAACTTCCCCAAAGTTGGGATTAACCACCACTTACTTTACGCGCCCACAGCACTTTGCTTGTACTTCAGTTACCACTTCTTCCATTCTAGATCATACTACGGTGACTGTCTGCAAAGCCATCTCCCCTAGTTCCTGAATAATCTGATTTATTTCTGATGCCCCCTAAACACCTGTCACCTAATCCCATTTGCACTTCACCCTTGAACTGAGTGTAAATAAATAGCATTTATTACCAGGTGTTCCACAGGTACTATACTGTCTGTTACCCGTAGTATCTCAGTAATATTCATAAACTCCTATAAAATAAGTGGTATTTTAGCTTCACTTTTGCAGATGAGGAACCTCTACTCAGAGAGGTTATGTAATTTGTCCAAAGTGATATCAGTAGGACATGGTAAGGTTAGAATTTGAACCAAAGTCAGACCGACTTCAAAAGCCATGCTTTTAACCACCACACTATAGAACACAGACGTTTCTAAAATTCACTTGTTCCTTTAGCACTTATGCACGTGAAAGTAGTACTCCAGGTCAAGACCCCAGTAAATCATACTTTCTCCTATCAGCACACGGAGGCCATTTTGGTTCTGCTCTAGTCCGGGGACATAAACAGGCAGATTCAGTACCCAGATTCGTTTACATTTTTCTCCTTTCCTACCTGCACTCCCAACCCCCACTATCCCTGCAAAACAAATCAGAAGAGAAATTATTTGGAAAGTACAGAGAGGAAAAGCATTCAATTCTTTATTCTTTGTGGTACATATAACATTAATAGTAAGTTTATAAGGTTTAACAGGCATATATAACCTGAAAGCATATGTTGGATCATTTCCAAACATACTTATCCTGCTCAAACCTGAAATCAACAGCAGTTGCTAAGAAAACACATGGCCAACTGCAAGACAACACGATGACTCACAAAAGCGGCAAGCTTACCTTCCCAGTCTCGGAAACCATCACCAACAGAGAGTCTTTGTAACTAAACCATCAATCTATGCTTATAAACATTCAGGAGTTTCTTTTCATCCAGCTCAGATGGGAATATAATCAGTTCTGGACTAAACACTTTTATAAAATTAATTATTACCCAGCAGAGTTGAAACTTCCACAATGAAAAAAGTACAAAGACTACAAAGGTAACATACTTTCTTTTAAACAAGGGGCTATTAACAGAGGAAAAATTCTTACCCAACATCATCAAATGAGTGACTACAAAGGATATTCTAACAAGAGCACGCTGGTAACCTATTTTCTTTGCCAACACACAAGTGCAAATAATAAAACACATCTTTAAAACTCTTTAATAAACAGAATTTATGATATTCATTTCTATTTTCTTCCGTCTGAATCGCTAACTCAAATTTTTTATTTAAAAAGCTCTAGCATTGATTATTCCATCAACAATCCCATCACACATTGGCTATAACTTACCACGGTATTAACAGCTTATATGCATTTGAGTTGTGGGTTTTGTTGTTGTTGTTGTTTTGTTGTTGTTGTTTTGGGGGCATGGAGAACAGTCTTGAACAGCTTTATTTATTTTGTTTAAACTAACATTTAAGACAAAAATTACTTCTGAGTAATTAACATTTAAATGAAAATTAACTAACTGCTATGGTATGACCCACTAATTCACGTATCATACAGAAGAAGTAGCTAAACATGAAGATCTCAGTCGTAAGTGATACAATCAACTTTTCCTTAGGATACAACTTGTACACCAAAGCCAAAGTGGGAGAAAATGAGTAGTATGTCTGTGTAAATCAATTCTGCCTCCCTCCCCAAAACATGAACTATCTCAGCCTGATCTCCAACTAAGTATATATAACATATTCCTCTAACCTTGAGGAAAAGAATGCATGTAGCGCATTGACTAAAATGAGTGGATTTTTTTCTACTCTAATCCCCTGATAGATTATTGCGTTTTAATAGAATTTTGGTTTTTAATAGATTGTCCATCCCTACCTGCTGAATACCATTTCTTTCCAAATGACGGAACATAACTACTGAAATGACTAGTGAGAATTCTTAATTTACATATATTAAAAATCTGCCCCCAAACCTTCAAAACCTTCTAATACTCACCTTCCAAAAACCTGCCTTTCAAACTAAAATTTCCCCTTCAAGCAAAATAATTCAATTTTGGCAGGGCATGGGTGTATATTCTTTCTTCGTATTCTGGAATATTATCTGTAAGCATAATGCATATATTGCTAACACAATGATGCAATAACATAAACTGTTTCAATAAAATGTATTCAGAGCAGTAACAAGTATTTGATGAATATATGTTCACATGTTCACCTGTTGTTTTGTTTTACCCATCTTTTGTGTAAATGAGCTCCAGACAAATTTTATATATAATTAATGTGCAACCATGACATGGTCACATGTGGTTCAGTTTCAAATTCATTGCTAGCACTGTAGTATCGCAAATAATTTAAAATCCAATTATTAAAAGTAAATAAGTGAATAATAAAATAAAATAAAATAAAATCTGATTGTTTATGGATGAAATGATATGATGTGTGAAATTTGCTTCAAAACAATCTAGCACAGAGGGATAGGTGAGGGCATAGGTAAAAACCAGATTAGCAGGATTTCTTAATTATTGACACTGGCTAATGGTTACACAGGGATTCGTTTTGCTATTATGAATATGTTTTTGAATATATTTGTAATTTTTCATAATAAAGTTGTTTATCCAATTTATTATTGCTCTAGTGTCAAACAAACTTTATGATTTTGAATTTGTTTTACCTACATTGCAATTTATGTTTTATATGATACTTTATTAGTGCCAACGAGTGTTCTTAAAATACAATGTGGGTAAATATCACATTTCTTAACCATACTCTTGACTTCAAGAGCTGGAAAAAAAATCTCAGAGATTATCTAATCCTCTCCTCCAGTGGTTCACAGTCTGAAGCATGCATCAGAATTACTTGGGAGGCTGTTAAACACAGATTGCTGGGCCCCGCCGTCCAGGTTTCTGATTGGATAGGTGGGGCGCAGCTGGTCGCTGCACCGCACTTGAGAACCACGGCTCTTGCTGACTGCTTTGTCCTGTTCACGTCTCCACTGTAGTAATCACCAACTACCTCACTGGGGTTGCATGTTCGTCTGCTTGAGGGCCTTTCTCTTACTAGACAGCTGGCTAAGGGCAAGGGACATTTCATCTATGTGTCAGAGCCTAGATCCAGTAAGTATTTATAAAATAAATTAATCTGTTGGGTGAATTAAATAGGGGTACATTGACACACCCATATGGAGAGGACCTACTCTACCGACCACAAACTGCAAGCACAGGCAGTACTCAAAGGCAGGCGAAAAGTCAGCAGGGGCCAGGCTCAGTGGCTCACGCCTGTAATCGTAGCACTCTGGGAGGCTGAGGCAGGAGGACTGCTTGAGCTCAAGAGTTCGAGAACAGCTTGAGCAAGAGTGAGACCTCTCGTCTCTACTAAAAATAGAAAAATTATCTGGGTATTGTGGTGCACACCTGTAGTTGGGAGACTGAGGTAGGAGAATCACCTGAGCCCAGGAGTTAGAGATTACAGTGAGCTATGATCATGCCGTTGCTAGTCCAGGTGATAGAGCCGAGAGACCCTGTCTCAAAAAAAGACATAGAAAAAGAAAAGAAAGAAAGAAAAGGGAGAAACTTTTCACAGTGGAGAAACTTGACAAATACCACTTCAGCCAGGTGACCAAGGTTAATATGAATAGTGATGTCATATTGCTGGTATGTTCCCTTGATATGATGTATTTAGAATACACATTCTTTTTGAGTATACATGAAACATTGACCAAAATAAACGATATTTAGAATACACATTCTTTTTGAGTATATATGAAACATCGACCAAAATAAACAATATTCTGTGCCATTTACAAGGCTTCAAGCCATACAAAGTATGCAGTTTGACAAAAATAAAATTAAATTACAAATCAAAAACAGAACAATCTCTGGAAAATCCACAAATATTTGGAAACTCAGTAGTATACTTCTAAATAAACCAGGGTCAAAAAAAATCAAAAGGAAAACTTAAAAGTATTTCAAATGGAATAAAAATAAAATACAACATATCAAAATTTGTCAGATGCTACTAAAGCAATCCTGGGGAGGAAATTTATAGGACTAAACACCTGTATCAGAAAAGAAGAAAAGTCACAAATCAATGACCTAAAGAAACTAGAGTAAGAAGAACAAATTAAACCCAAAGTAAAGAACATTAATAATAAAGATCAGTGTCAAAATCAAAGCAAAAATAGAAAAACATTACAGAATATCAATGAAACCAAGAGCTGGTTCATGAAGGTCAATAAATTCAAGCCTAGGGTTTCTCAACCACAGCACTACTAACATTTTAGCTGAATGATTCTCGTGGGGATCTCTCCTTCCCAGTGTAGTAGATTTTAGTTTGAGACTGAGTCTCCTTCTGTCACTCTGGCTAGAGTACAGTGGCATCATCACAGGTCACTGCAATCTCAAACTCTTGGATTCAAGCAATCCTCCTGCCTCAGCCTCCCAACTAGACAGTACTACAGGTGAATGGCACAACACCTGGCTAATTTTTCTATTTTTAGTAGAGACAGGGTCTTGCTCTTGCTCAGGCTGGTCTCCAACTCCTGAGCTCTAGTGATCCTCCCGCCTTGGCCTCCCAGAATGTAGGATTACAGGCATGAGCCAAACGGAGCGTGGCCTATTGTAGGATATTTGGCAGCATTCCTGACCTCTAGCCACTAGATGCCAGCAGCAAATGCCCCCTGCTCCCACTCCAGAAACTGTTGCCAGGCATTGTCTCCAAAAACTGCAAATGTTCCTGGCATGTGTGGGGTAAACTTCCATCCATACTTTGCACTATAAACAAAAATTAACTCAAAGTAGATGGACCTAAATGTAAAACCAAAAACTATAATAACACTTCTAGAAAAAAAAATAGGAGTAAACCTTTTGACTTTGAATTAGGCAAAGATTTCTTAGCTATAACATCAACAGTACAATCCATCAAGAATAAATTGATGAACTTCACCAAAATTAAGAACAGTATCTTCAAAAGATACTGTTAAGAGAATGTAAAACAAGCAATAGACTTGCTATGGTTTGAATGTCGCCTCCAAAACTCATGTTAAAATTAATTGCCATTATAACAGTATTAAGAGATGGGAACATAGTGAGGTGATTAGCCCATTCCGGCAGTGAGTTCCTTATAGAAGGACAAGTTGACCATTTTGCCTGTCTCTCACCCTCTCTTTGTCCTTCTGCCATGTGAGGACGCAGCAAGAAGGTGCTCACCAGATGCCAGCCACTCAATCTTGGCCACTCCAGCCTCCAGAACCATGAGCCTATAAATTTCTGTTCAATATAAATTATCCAATCTGTGGTATATTATTATAGGAGCAGAAAATGGACTAAGACTGAAAGTAAATATTTGTAAATCTTGTATCTGGAAAAGAACTTGTTTCTAGAATATACAAAGAACTCTCAAAACTCAATAGAAAGGAACCAATGCAAGAAAAAACTGAGCAAAAAATTTGAGCAGACACTTCAACAAAGAAGATATATGGATGGTAAAGAGACATATGAAAAGATGCTCAACGTCATTAGTCATTAAGGAAATGCAAATTAAAACCACAACGAGATACTACTACACACCTAATAGAATGGCTATGAAAGCATGACCACACCAACCATTAGCAAAGATGTGGAGCAACCAGAACTCTTGTACACTTTTTGGGGGTGTAAAACGATATAATCACTTTGGAAAAATATGATAGTTACTTTAAAATTTAAACATACCTAGCATATGACCCAGCCCTTCTACGCCTAACATTTACCCAAAGGAAATAAAAGCCGATATCCACACAAAGATTGTACATAACATTCACAGCAGCTTTATTTTTAGGAGTCAAAAACTGAAAACAACTCAACCGTCTATCAACAGGTCAAAGGATAAATGAGCCGGGATATAACAATACAATGGAATACTACTCTACCACAAAAAGGAATGAACCATTGATACACACAAAAATGTTGATGCATCTCAAAATAATCATTCTAAGTGAAAGAAGCCAGGCAAAGAATAGAACATACTGCATGATTCCATTTATATAAAATTCTAAAAATGCAAACCAGTCCATAGGGTCAGAAAGTTATCACTGGTTGTTTGGGAAAAGGGGATTCAGGATATAACGAAGAGAAAGAGGGAGAGATGGTTTCACGGGTCTATATATATAAAAGTCAAAAATTTATAAAATTTAAATATATGTACTTACTATCAATTATACTCAATTTGTTACTCAAGCTTAACTTAAAATTTACTATGCAGGCCAGGTAGCTTATGACTATTATCTCAGCACTTTGAGAGGCCAAGGCAGGAGTATTGCTTAAGGTCAGCCATTCGAGACCAGTCTGGGCAACATAGCAAGACCCTGTGTTTACAAAAAAATTTTATAAATTAGCACTGCATAGCATGCATCTGTGTAGTACTAGCTACTCAGGAGGCTGAGATTGGAGGATTACTTGAGCCCAGGAGTTTGAGGATGCAGTGAGCTATGATGATGCCATTGTACTCCAGCCTGGGTGACAGAGTGAGACTCTGTTTCTAAAAAACAAAACAAAAAAAATTATTACACAAAATGGAAAGTATAAACAATTTAAGGTAACAAGAATCAAAAAAAAAAATAGCCTGCAATTTCACAAAGAATTACAGACTTTAAACAGAAGGGACTTTTCACTATTCCAGGCATAATCCTTTGTTTGGTGAAAGTAGAAAAGGGTGCATATGACACAGGTCCTTGGTACATGTAAAAGCAAGTCTTTTGTCTTTAAATTTAAAAAGAAAGGTGAACACACAGTGAAGCCTTGGAGAAGAGGCTACCTCATTTAATATTAACATTATTTCTTAATTAAGATGTTGTTAACCTGAAATATTTTATAATAATAAAATAAGGAGACCAAGCAGAGCAGCTCACACCTGTAATCCTCTGGGAGGCTGAGGCAGGAGGATGGCTTGCGATCAGGAGTTCCAGACCAGACTGAGCAAGAGTGAGACTTCGTCTCTACTAAAAATAGAAAAATTAGCCGGGCACTGAGATAGGAGCCTGTAGTCCCAGCTACTCAGGAGGCTGAGGCAGGAAGATCACTTGAGCCCAGGAGTGAGTAAATAAATAAATAATGATTTCATTTTTTCCGATTTGGCCTATCCCACTCCCAGTGAGAATTAAGTGCTTCCTCCTCCCACAGGCCGCAGGGGTACATCTTTTGTGGCACTCCCATGTGTATACTGCAATGGCTTGTCTGCCCACTAGACAAACACCTCCATCAGGATGGGGACTATGTCTTTTGATCTTGGCATCGTGGTCAAATACAAGTGCTTTGACGTCTGAGAGTCTGCCTTTCCCATCTTAGGCTTTGCCATTCACCTACTGCACAATCTTAGAAAGTTTCTTAATCTCCCTGATACCCAGCTTTTTAAACCATAAACTAGGGGTAACAGGGTATAGACGAGATTCATTGTGAATTTCTCCCTAAAGGTCCTACATGATATGACACCTGATTTCCACTCTGTCATGTGGTTCTACCCTCCCATGAGTTGACAGTACTCACACAATGACCTCGAAGTTCCAATAAATCCACACACTGCCAAGCTCTTTCCTGCCTGAAGGCCTTTGCACACGCTGTTTCTCTACCTGATCTTCCACGCTTCTCCTCTCGGCAACCTCTAACCCTACAATAGCATGGCTAGTTCCTTGTCATCTCAAGTCTCAGCTTGCACATCCCCTCCAGAGAGGCCTTCTCACCAGTAACATGAGTAACATGGGAGCGCCTGGTTATTCTGTCTCAGCACCCTGTTGTTCCCTTCTTTCCATTCGACAGCATTCATTCAACAACCCGTTAGTGGGGACCTAGTATATGCCAGGTACTGTTCCAGATTCTGAAGATACAACACTCAATAAAACAGCTCTGATCCAGCTCTGATGGAGTGTAGAATCTAGTGGGGGAAGACAGACAATAAACAAACAAATAACACATATATGGTAGACAGTCAGTGAGTGTTACAGAGAAAAAATAATAACTTATGCAAGGAGGAATGGGAGTTGCTAGGGTGGCTGCAGTTTTAAGTCTGGAGGTTAGTGGAGGCTCATGGAGAATACAACATGGAGTAAAGAAGTGAAGGGGATCAGGGCAAGATCCACTACAGACATGGGAGCTCGTGTGGGAGGATGTTCCCAGCACAGCGCGGCAAGGCCTTCAAACAACAAGGAAGCCAGTTTGGCTACAGAAGCCTGAGTAGGGATGAGAGCCTCAGATGAGATCAGCAAGGTGATCTCAGGAAGGTAACAGGATGGGGAGCAGGGAAACCAAAAGAGTAAGCTCTTGGAGCCACTGTCAGTCTTTGCCATTCTCTCAGAGGGAGATGGGAAACCACAGGAGGGTTTTGAACAGAACAGCAGTGCGATCTGATTTACATTTTTTTTTTTTTCTGAGACAGAGTCTTGCTTTGTTGCCCAGGCTAGAGTGAGTGCCATGGCATCAGCCTAGCTCACAGCAACCTCAAACTCCTGGGCTCAAGCGATCCTTCTGCCTCAGCCTCCCGAGTAGCTGGGACTGCAGGTATGCGCCACCATGCCTGGCTAATTTTTTCTATATATATATTTTTTTAGTTGTCCAGATCATTTTTTTCTATTTTTTAGTAGAGACGGGGTCTCGCTCTTGCTCAGGCTGGTCTCGAACTCCTGACCTTGAGCGATCCACCCGCCTCCGCCTCCCAGAGTGCTAGAATTACAGGCGTGAGCCACCGCACCCGGCCTGATTTACATTTTAAAACCTCCAATTAATTTAGTTACATAATATATTTCTATCCTCCCCACTAGATAAAAGGAGGAACTGCCTTATGCACCATTATAACCCTAGCACCTAGCATGATATGTTATAGGTACTCAATAACTGCTTAGAGAAGAATAATCTCTGCAAGGTATTTACTGGTACAAAATGAGCATTCTATAAGGGGTAACTATTACTACTCAGATCCCCAGAGTCCAGCACTGTGGCTCGTATATGGCAGGAATTTGAGTAAATAAATGATTTTGTGAAATTACTAAAAATCTATATCTAAAACATATAATAATGAAAAATGAATCAATTGCTTTTCACCTTTTCCCTTATTAAAACGTGATTCAGTTTTTTACATTAAACTCTCATCCTTATGCTACTGAGGGCAGTATCTAGAGTAACCTCATTGTGACTCAGTTCTCTAAATGTACTGCAATGTCCTGCAACACAATTAGCATAATCCACTGAAATGCTAAGTTTAATTGGGTAAACTTATTCACATAATTTTTTAAACAATTTTAATGTACAAGGCTAGCTGACCCAAATTGGCTCACTTTTGAATTTTTTTTTAATAAAGCCTCATTAATTCAAAGGTGGATAAAGACGGAACATTTCCACTTTTTACTTATTTTAACATCTCCAGAGTCTTCACCAGGGAAAAATTTAAGGAGGATTACACCTGTTCCCACAGCCCGAGGGTGCAAGAGGAGGCGAGTACAGGTGGGGCTAAGGCCCTTCAGTAATTACCTCATGAAAAGCCCCTGGGAGTCTCAATAATTTTCCAGAAAGAAAACCAGAGAAGGAGTCATGCATTAAAGTATGAAAACACACCAAATATTCCATCCCATAAAAGCTGAACACTCTCCCCTGATGTTTACCACACCTCTACGGCAGGTACCTGAGTGGAGGAAGGGCCAGGTTATGGTGGGGATGTTTAATTGTATTTCCAACCTCTAAAAGTGATCGAACCCAGCCTAGTACGACCACATCGTATCTGCCTTCGGCGCTACGGGAACTTTTGGAAAAGCAGATGAAAGTTGCTTCAAATGAAACAAACTTTAAAAAAAAAAAAGCGATGCAAAGTGTTGAGCGGCCAGAACGAACCTTCAGGGCTCGGCTCTGACTTGCCGGTGCTTGTACACATCGTGCCTGCTGGCGTCTGGCTCAGACTCTCCCTTTCGCTAAGGGAGGGGAAAATAATAACTTTCGGAAATAACAGGCGTCCACAAAGGCGAATGTTACACAGGACTTCTCAACCTCCATCGAATAAGGCGGCTAATATTGTTTCGAGCAGCACCAATTCCACGCACAGCACCCCCCCGCCCCTTTTTCTAACAGATGAAAAATAACGTAAGGAGAAGGTGCTACCGTCAGATCCTAAAGGCAATTTCAGACAACAAAGACCCCAAGCAATCAAAATGGAATTATAATCCCTGTCCGATCGCTCCCCCTCCCCGCCCCCGCGAGGCGCTGGGCGGCCGCGCCCGCCGCGGTTCCTCGAGAGCCCAGGCCGCCGGGTCCCCGCGCCCCTGCGGCCCCGGTGCGCCCTGGCCGCGGGGTCCCTCCCTGGTCCCCCGGGCGAGCCCCGCGCCGCCCACGATTTTGCAATCTCTGCGCCGCGGCTCTCGGCGTTGTGTCTCACGCGGCGTTCAAAATCTTTCCCGCCCAGGCGTGACGCGAGGAATGAAAACAATCAGGCGACCCGGAGCGCTGGGGCCTGGGCCCGGGCGGGGGCGGCCGGGGGACCTGCGCAGCCCCTTTCCGAGCCGGGCGCACCGGCGGGCTGGGGCCCGGAGGTGACACAAAGAAGCCGGAGAGACAAACGCCACCCGCTGGCGCCCTCGCTCCAATCCCCGGAGCGCCCCGCCCGCTGACAAGTTTGCGGCGCCCTCCACGCAGCCCGCTCTCCCCACCAGGGCAAAGTTTCCCGTGGCCCGGCTCGGACCCTGGCATCAGGTCGGTGCCCGTCTCCCGCCGCCCCCGCCCCCGGCTCGGGGACCTTTCCCTCCGTCGCTCCCGCCCCTTCCCCACCCTCCCGCTCTCCCCGGGGCGCACCGGGGTGCTGGGGCCCCGCGGCCGCGCTCACCCGCGGTCGGCCCGGCAGATCGAGGGGCCAGGGCGCGGGCCGGGCCGCCCGGTCGCAGCGCCGCTGGCCTCGCTCCCTCGATCGCGCCCTCTGCTCGTTCTCCCGCTCGCTCTTTCGGTCCAGCCGAGGGCTCCGGGCGCAGCAGAGCGCGCTCCGCTCCTTGGCGCTCGGGAAGCGGCAAACCACGCCCCGCGCCTTCCCCGCCCGCCGCCGAGTCCCGCGCTCGCCGCGCGGCGGCCAGTGTGGAGCGCGCCCGCCCCGCCTCCCCCGCACGCCCGGCCGCCGGGGGGGGGGCCGCCTTTCCGGCGGTGTTTTCGAACCTCAGAGGCGGTGAGGGAGACGCTAACTCGGAACGCAGGTTAACGACCTTCTTCTTACCCGGAGCTGGGGGCAAGAGCGGTCACAGACTCCCTCAGAAAGCTTTTCTGGCCGATTTCACGAGGAACTTCTCCAACATTCCTGGATTTCTGGGTCTCGGAAGTGGGAGTTAAAGAGCAGATCCGCGAATTAGCCACCTGACCTTGTGGGCTCTTAGTAAAACGAGGAATTTGGATTAGATGCCCTTCGGAATCTGGATCAGTATTTCTTACAGCATGGTCCAGACCTCGGGGTCACCTGGAGAGACGGGGAGGCGCGTGTTTACAAGGCAGAGTGCTGGTCCCTCCCGCCCCGCGGTGAGGGGCAGTGGAGAGCGCCTCAATCCTGTGACACGATATAGACCCTTCGGGTCTGAAACTCGCTGGAAAGTGGATCTTTGAGAATCCTCCTGCAGATGCCAGCGAACTAATCAATCCTTTTGGACTCAGGATGAGGCCACTTGACTGTCACTTACTTCTTGTGCTGCTATTGCAGTATTACTACGGTACTTGAAGTCCTAAAGAAAAGGTATCGCCTCACTATTATTAACTAAAGAAGCGGTGACTTTAAAGTATTTCTCTATTGAGTTTCTATCGCAATCAAATCTAACTTCTTAAAAGTCCAAGTTCATATATGCTGTGTGGCTACAGAATTCTGCCTGGATCACTTAATAAAATGTGGTGTTTATGACCCAAATAAAATAGTAAGGAACAGGGATTAGAGGTTTGATAATGCATTCAGCTAACACGTACTAATAGAAAAACTTAGTTGTAAATTGCACTCACAGTTTGGGATAATTATTTCAAAAACTTATACCTCTGTGAGTGCCAGGATGAATTAGGTAAATTATTTGAAATGCACATTTTATTGACAGTCAATAGTTCAACTTTTTTTTTTTTTAGATATAGGGTCTGGCTATGTTGCCCAGGCTGGTCTCAAACTAGTGGCCTCCAGCAATCCTCCCACCTGGGCCTCCCAAAGTGCTGGGATTATAAGCATGAGCCACCACACCCAGCTAATAGCTCAACTCTTCGTGAAGCCACATTACCAATCTACATGTCTTCCTTGTATTCCCAGATTATTATTCTGATGGTATGGCTTCTCTTCTTGGACTACCTAGATTTGTGTTATTTGTTAATAATGGCTTGAGTCACAAAGGTCTGTAAAGCAAAATCTCTCTGGGCTGTCTTTTCATAAAACCATTTTGCCTGATAGTATACTTGCAAGTCAGAGAGCCAATTTCAGAGAGAAGTTGGGCTCCAGGGTTGTAGCGCTATCTACAAAGCATTGTTGGCTGTTTTCTTTCTCTGTTCTGTTCATTCTCTTCATTTCCATTCTACGTCTGTTGCTTTCTCTATAGTAAATGCTGCAAAATCATCATGGCAACAGTCCCTGGAGGAAATGTTATAAATAATCTTCTAATTATTGTTCCCTTCTAGGCATCTGTGTCACACGCCCGTGAAGTGAAAGGACTGTCGTTCCATATTGTGTCTAGTGCACTTAAAAGAGTCCAGAATATAGTGTCTCAAAATGTTTTTAGGTGCCTCCAATTAGAGCCTTCTAATTACCCTGGTGTCTCTTAGCCATGCCAGTTTGGATATTAAATTAATACCTACTTTTAAATCAGCAAATTAGACTAATGGCAAGAGCATTGAAACAGATTCCCTACACTTTGAAGTGAAAATAAAATGTAATACTAAACCAAACAGAGACACACCTAGTTCTTTTGAAACATAGGGCATGTGAACAGATGGCTCATATGGTTACATCTCTGACTAGGAAGGAGTAAGGGTTCCCATGAGCCTGGCCATGCCTGCATTCTTCCATGCACTAAACACAGACATAGTACGATCACATAGTATGATGTCATTTTATGCCTTGTAGCTGTTGTTCACGTCAAGCCTCTGTATTTTATAGCAGAGGATCCATTGAGCTCACCAGCCCACTTGAGAGATTTTGTCAGTTCCAGTTGTGGTAAACCTAAGTTTTGCAAGCTGATCAAACTGAAAGTACATCTGTGACATGGTACACAAGCATGATGTGGCACACTGGTGAGAACTGCTGAAGGAGACATTCTATACATACTTGCACACCATGCTGAGCAGGTAAACCAAGAGTCACTGACAGTCAACATGGTCTAGGGAACTCAAGTGAGTTGGGCATCCTCATGCCATTAAAGGAATTAAATTTACTGCTCTTTAAGTTAGGCAGCAGCTCCTCCCTGTCGTAACACTGAACTACAGTTGCCGTTTACATTCCTGCATCCTACACTAGACTATGACTTCTGTGTCTTCGTCTTTGCATCCAGGGTGCCCGAACAAGAATGGCAACAGATTTTATCCTGGGAGCTAATTTCAGTCCTGGACTTGGGTGCCATGTTAAAAAGGATCGTGAGGCTGCATCTACGTTTGGCAAGAAAGAGCACAAGTTGGTTAATGACTGAGCTTCTGCTATGGGCACAGAAGGTGGTAGTGTGACACTGGTATCATGTATGTATCCTCCCTGATAGTAGAATAATGGGAGATAATGTTAAATGTTTGACCAGATGGATAAGTGAATTTTAAAACAACACAAAGTATCTTTGTCTGAAGAGGCAGGTATAATAGCCATTAATCTGAGGCAGGGTGAGACCATGTCATGACTTACCTCCATTGTATTAACAATGTTACTACTAAAGACAGAAGGAGATTGGCTTAGAGCTAAACACTCCTTATTAGTATGCAATCTCTGTCTACCTCAAAGAACAATCTTTGGCTACAGTATTTTTTACCACTCTGGGAGCACTTATATAAACCTGGGATGAAAATAGCTAGCCAGGAAAACAGCACTGTTCTTCTTTGTCCAAGAGTCCGATCACACCCTTGTAAAGGCCAGGGCTCCTTATCTCATTCTAGTCTTGTTTCCTGCCAGACCTGGAAACTAACAGAAATAAATGTTGGCTAATTGCTCCTTTGACTAATATGTTCTCCCAACAATTGTCCTGATAAAAGTAGAAAGTTGCATCCAACGAAATGCAAGTAGGCACTGCCAATTGAATCAAAGAGTACAAAATTCTAGAATTTGAGGAAAATTAAAAGGAATATGGATTCAATGAAGCCATATATACAAGGTGCTAAGCATGAAGCCCGGCATGCAGCAAGCACTCAACAAATGGTATCTATTATTATTGCAATTATTTAAGTCAGTAACAGTGGGGTTTAGAAGGGTATTATTTCAAAAACACGTTTATTGAATTGGTAAAGTATTGGATTAAGAAAAAATTCCATAACTTACCTCATTTGACACAGGAGAAGACTTTGAAGCCTGAAAGTATTTGCCTAATGGCATAAAGCTAGTAGTATCAGTCACTGAAGTAGAACGTAGACATGTTTTTAGCAAAATAAATGCATTATTTAAAGAAATCCTGTTGTATATCTTGTTTGTTTTACCCTCAAATGCAAAGCAATGGATTAATCATACTTCTCAGGTCACAATAAAAAACAATAAAAATGAGACATTGACACATCTCTCTCAGGCCAAGACAAGGTCCAGGGGGCTAAATTAAGTAGGGATATAGAAAACCTAAACAACATAATAAATAAGGTGGACCTTGGCTGGTCTGAGTTCTGTGGTGTTTACAACTAATTGATCATAACCAGTTACAAATTCCTTTGTTCCGTCTCCACTCCCACTGCTTCACTTGACCAGCCTTAAAATAATAATAAGATATCATTGTATATATCATATCATGGATATGATATATACTGAACTTTACATCTCAAAAATAGAGAACACATTTTCTTCTCAAGTATATATGGAGCCTATAATGAAAATTGGCTTTATAATATGTCACAAAAATAATAGGATAACTCATGCCTGTAATCCTAGCACTCCGGGAGGCCTAGGAGGGAGGATTGTTTGAGCTCAGGAGTTCGAGACCAGCCTGAGCAAGAGCGAGACCCCGTCTCCACTAAAAATAGAAAGAAATTAGCTGGACGACAAAATATATAGAAAAAATTAGCCAGGCATGGTGGCACACACCTGTAGTCCCAGCTACTCGGGAGGCTGAGGCAGAAGGATTGCTTGAGCCCAGGAGTTTGAGGTTGCTGTGAGCTAAACTGATGCCATGGCACTCTAGCCTGGGCAA
>CAUYSK010072019.1:0-49317 GCA_963575035.1 Avahi laniger | reverse complement strand
AGGCCGGGCGCGGTGGCTCACGCCTGTAATCCTAGCACTCTGGGAGGCCGAGGCGGGCGGATCGTTCTGAGCTCAGGAATTCGAGACCAGCCTGAGCAAGAGCGAGACCCCGTCTCTACCAAAAATAGAAAGAAATTAATTGGACAGCTAAAAATATATATAGAAAAACTTAGCCGGGCATGATGGCTCATGCTTGTAGTCCCAGCTACTTGGGAGGCTGAGACAGTAGGATCGCTTGAGCCCAGGAGTTTGAGGTTGCTGTGAGCTAGGCTGATGCCACGGCACTCGCCCCAGGCAAGAGAGTGAGACTCTGTCTCAAAAAAAAAAAAAATCATAAACCCTGATGACTTGCTTGATCAAAGCATCCCACAGCCACGGGGAGGCAGGTGAGACTACCGGCTGGACTGAGCGTGGCCCAGGCGAGGAGCGGAAGTGTTAGGCCGCTAGAATGGTCAGTCAACACACGGTGCTGGCAGTGCTTGCCGCTGCGGCGCCTCCCGCTGCGAAGGCGCTCGCGCTTCCTCTGCGTTTTTACGGCCCACAGCACAATGTGGGTCACACAATACAGAGATAGACAATATGATAGATAAAACATTTTATTATTTTTAAAATCACAGTGGATAACTGGTATTTCTGGACCTTTCTCCGTGTGGCACCATGCCAAGCAGGTCACCCAAGATCCCATTTGGACCTCGCTGCACCTGGGGAGCCGGGTCCCACTGCTGTCCCCGTAGGGACGAGGAGCCCAAGCTTCAGTCCTTGCGTGAGGTGTGACGTGATAAGCCCTGGCGTCCTTCCCTTCACAGGTGCCCTGAGGTTCCCCACAGGCAGAGTGACCAGGAGTCCTCAGACCAGGGGGACGACGGGGAGGAGGGAGGAGAGAGCCGTGGAACTTTGGGGCACCTGCCCGTGCCTGGGGCTGAGAACCGCGTCCCTCTCTGCTCTGGGCCACGTGGGCAGCTTTACGCCACGTGGCACGGACTGCTTATGTCACTATTATTGGGGGGATGCTTGAGGGGTGTAATAGAATTACTCATTTCTATTTCCTCCTTACTGTTTATGAGATTTTTTTTTTCCTTTTGCTGTCTTTCCTCTTTGTGCCTTCTAGGGTCTTTCAAATGACAACAGAAAGTGGTTAGTGCTCTTCTTTGAAGAGCATTTGAACTGAGTGAATTTTCAAATGCATGGCATTGTCACAGTGACACAAGTCCCAGTGTAAAGTCCGGTGCCAGCTGCCATGACAGACTGCACATGCCACAGAGAGGACGGAGCCAGACTGAAGCTCTGGTGGCGGGAGGGCTGAGCACCCCGGCAGGGCAGAGCGGTGGCCGCCAGGACTGGGTCTGGCGCCAGCCCTGTATTCCAGGCCGGAGCGGAGTCCCCTGGCCGCGCATCTCTTGCGCTTACTGGAAGCAGCTGGGAGCCTGCCACACCCCTCCCTGTGGCTGCAGCAGCCTCTCCCTGCGGGGAACAGGCATGAGAGTGGCATGACACCGAGGAGCGAGGTAGATTCAGCTCTGCCCCCAGAGTCGGGAGCAAGCATGAGCCCCTTCTGCTGTCACCGCTGCAGTGACCAGGTTGCACCCCCCTCCAGAGCTCCGTGTGCCTTGCTGGGGGCTGCTGTAAGAAAGCACCTGGGTGGTCTCAGACCCCAGCACTGGGGCGGCTCCTCTGGAAGAGCTGTTGTTCCCTCATTGCCTGTGCACAGAGATGGTGCCAGCCCCATGGAAGTCCCTGCCCCGAGGGCCCAGGCTCTGGGCTGCTTGGACCTACTGTGCTTATCGTTCAGTGCAAGTTCCCCACGAGGGCCCTGCCCTTCTCCTAGTTGTTTCTTGGTTTCTCTCCTCCCTTTTGTGTGAGCTGTTTTGGTCTCACTTTGTTGCAGGGTGGAGAATAGTAACCTTGAGAATTAGGAAGGTCCTTAACCATCACCTGGGCCACATCCTGCAGTGGGCAAGTGGGCATCTGCTGTTCTGGAACGGCAGAGACTCAACCCAGGTCCCATGGGCCACTGGTGCTGGCGTGGTGCAGACTGCTGTCCTCTGCCACACCGATCACTTCCTCCCTTCTCAGCCATACACTGGCCCCGCCTGGAATGGCCCAGCCCCTCTTCTCTGCCTCTGGACTCCCGCCCACCCTCCTCCAGCTCTCCTCTGATGAAGCGCCCTCAACATGGTGCCAGTCACCAGTGTGGGGTGCAGGTCTGGGGTCTCCACCAGCCGGAGCTCAGGGGAGCCTGGGCCATGCAGATCATCGCTACAGACCCCGCCCAGAGCCTGGCCCACAGCGCTCCCAGAAGGGAATTCCTCACTCATTGGGGGGGACACAGCAGGGGTCTAAGAAGTACTTCAGATCCAAGACGGTTCTGATCAGGTCTGATTCATCCTTTCAGGGTTGGGCTCCCCCCCTCCAAAGTGAGATATTGAAGCAGAGACCATGGCAGTGCAGGCCGGGGACCCTGCCTGCTCACCCGCTGTCAATGTCTTGGGGTGCCCCATGTGTCTGAGTGTCCCCTCCAAATTCATATGTTGAAATCCTACCCCGCAAGGCAATAGCATCAGGAGGTGGGGCCTTTGGGAGATGATTGGGTCATAAGCACGGAGCCCCGGTCCCTTCCGCCATGGGAAGTTACAGAGAGAAGAGGGCTGTCTGTCAGGAAGAGGACCTCACCTCTTCCACCAAACCTGCTGGTGCCTTGATCTTGAACGTCCAGCCCCCAGAATTATGAGAAGTAAATGTTCATTGTTTAAGCCGCCCGGTCTAAGGTGCTTTGTTACCGCAGCTGGTATGGACTTAGACTCCCTATAGCAGTTTGCCGAGGCTGCCATAACGTGGTCCCACAGACCGGTTGACTTATATGGGGCAGGGGCGGTGGATGGTGTGTTCAGTGTGGCACTGAGAAAGGTCTTTGAAGGTGGCCAGAGGCCCAGGCTGGACACAGGGCGGCCCACAGGAGGCTGGACAGGCCTGGGGGTGTGGCAAGCCTGGGGCAGCAAGTCTCAGGAACCTTCTGCCTGCCCCCATCTCTGGCCAGCTCCCCTTTGGGGAAATGTTGGTTCAATTCCTTGTCCTTTGTTGTTGTTGAGACAGGGTCTTGCTCTGTCTCCCCAGCTGGAGCGCAGTGGTGTCATCATAGCTCACAGCAACCTCAAACTCCTGGGCTCAAGTGATCCTCCTGCCTCAGCCTCCAGAGCAGCTGGGACTATAGGTGTGTGCCACCACTCCCGACTAATTTTTATTTTTATTTATTTTTATTTTTTCTGTAGAGATGGAGTCTCCCTCTTGCCCAGGCTAGTCTCGAACCCCTGGCCTCAAGTGATCCTCCTGCCTCAGTCTCCCAAACTGCTAGGATTGCAGGCATGAGCCACCGCGTCCAGCCCTTTGTCCATATTTGAATCAGATTTGTCATGTTGTTGTCAACAGTCTCTCTTTGTGATCCTCAAAATAACCTCGAAGAGCAGGTGAGACAGTCTCCTGAGGCACAGGTGGGGAGACTGAGCCAGGCCTCTGCCCCACACCTCAGAACAACCAGGCCCTGCACAGGGCAGGGGCTTCCTAGGGCACACCTAGGGAATAGGGTCTCTGCCTGGACCCCTGGTTTGACCAGTGTCTGTCACAGTGTCTGGGAGTCATGTGCCCAGACCGTGGGCCAGAGGTTGGGCAGGGCCCTCCAGGCTATCTCGGCAGTGAGGCCCAAAGCCAGCCAGTGGCGTGCTGGCCCTGCACCCAACGCAGGAGACCAGCCTAACGACGCCCTCACTCTGGGCCCTACAGACTCCCACTTCTCTGTGAGGCCAGCACCTGCCCACAGCCCCTGTGCCTGGCTCCGGGTGGCCCCTCCAGCCTCTGCACACACACTGGAGGCCCAGCCCTGCTCTCCTGGCTGGGGAGGCCTGTGACGTGTTGATCCCCAAAGTGAAACTCCAAGGGAGGAGAGTCTCTGACACCCCTTCGGGTGTATGAGCGCCCTCCTATCTGTGCTGCTGAGATGCTGTGCGGCCCGCGGGGCCGGCGCCCAGGCCGTGCCTCCTCCACCTGCTGCCCCAGCTGCCTGGGAAGTCCTGGAGGGAGGACCACGTAGCTCATTAGCACTGTCCTGCCAAGGAGGCCACACAGCTGCTCGCTGGGCCAGAGCAGGGCAGGATCCACCCAGAATAGCTGGCAGCTTGCAGGGGTTGTACAGAGTCCCGGCTGCAAGAATGAGCCCTTTGGCAAGAGCCCCAGGGAGGGGACCGAGGCCAGTGGCTGCTTTGTCCTGCATGGTCCTGCTTGGGCCTCCCGGGCCCAGCTCCGAGGTGCACCCTGGCGGTGGTTCTTTGGTCTAAATCTGCTCAGCCACCCTGAGGGGACCTGGCCAGAAGCAGGCAGGACTGATGGCCAAGGCCCGTGCCTCCTCCCTGCCATTCTGAGCCACTGGTGAAGGCAACAGCCCCTCCTCTTTGGCAAAAGTGGCCCTGTCGGGGAGGGGCTCCGTCTCCTGCCATGCCCCTATTTGAAGGGGACCCTGCAGCACCCTGCTTTAAAGGCAGCCTTTGTACCGAGGAGGGGCGGGGTACCTTCAGCCCAGCGCAAGACAGCTGGAGACCACAGGCATGCGGGGGCTGGCCCAGGCTGGCCATCCACTGTAGAGGTCTGGCCCCACGCTCTCCACCCCCCAGGCAGGTGGAGGGGGTTTAGCAGCAGCCCGACGTGCACTGTGTGTGTCTGATTCCCATCAACACCGCACATGGCTCCGGCCCGTGGGTGTGCAGCGAGTGCCTGATGGGAAGTGGAGTCCAACCCAGGCCACACCCACGCAGGCCAGTCCCACTCTGCCAAGGGTCCCAGGCGTGTCATCTGGGGACAGCAGGCCCACACCCCAACCCCACCCTCTGCCCTTCTGTGCCAGTGTGTGCTGCAGGGCCTGGGACAGGCGGAGCCCTGCACATGACTGTTCTCTGTGGGCAGAGGCACCCTCAGCAGCATTTGGCTAGGACAAGAGGTGGGAGGGGACATTGGTGGGGAAGAGCTGAGACCTGGAGTCCTTCCTCCACCCAGATACCTTAGAAACCAGGCAATGGATGCCCGAGAGGAGGGCCCTGGCAGCCACCTCCCCTGTGGGAGCCTGCGTGTGTGACAGGCCATGCGTTTGCACTCAGTGCCGGGGCCGACCGCACCCTCCCTGGGGGTGCCAGGGTACCTTGCCCCGTAGATAGCCAGCCGAGTCTGGTTCACTCCAGAGGGGTTTGCAGATCTGTCTCTGGCCTGGCCGGGAGGTGGGGTGCCGTGGGAGCCAGATACAACCCTGCAAGCCCCGGCACTTGGCCCGTGACAGAGGGAGGAGGGTGGACGGGGTGGGGTGAGCCGCAGGATCTGGGTCACAGTGCTCGGCCTGCTCCCTGCCTTCCGCAGGCGTGTGTTCCCATGGGATGTTTTTAGCGCCTCGATGCCTCTAGGAGAATCTCCACCCGGGTGCCATTTCACATCTCATTCATTTTCTGTTCTTCCACCTCGGGCTTTTCATGAAACCACAGAGATGCAGCAAGGACAGAGAGCCTTCTGGGACCCTTGGGGAAGGTCCTGTCAGTCCTGTGTGTGAACCTCTGGCAGCATCCCTTTGGAGGGCCCCCACTCCAGGAGCACATGGTCACACCACTCTTCCTGACTGAGTCATGCTGTGCTCAGGGCCCCTACCCTGGGCTGCTCTCTGCGACATCTCCCATGCACATCCAGAGCCCTCAGGGGACTCTGAAGGCTCATCAGTTGTGGCTGCAGCCCCCACCCCCACCTCAGAGACCCCTGCCACTCTGGGTCCCAGGCTGGCTCTCTGGCGTGGAGCACAGGCGCCCTTTGTGGCACTTGCTCCAGCTGCCCAGGCAGTCGGGCAGTGGTGTGGAGCGAGGCTCAGCTCCCTGGGAACCCGCTCTGTCCACCCCTGCAAGACACAGGCGACTTTAACTGGGGCCAGGCAGCACCCTCGTGGCAGGAGCAGCTGCTGTGTATTCCATGAGCTTTCAACAGGCCTGTCTTCCCACTGGTAACGAGGACCAGTTTGTGTTGTGACCCCTTGCGTTTCTCTAACAAGGAAATCAAGGGAAGTATTCTCCAGCGGTCCCCTCACTGTGCACACATTCCCCCTTGTGCTTGGAGACAGCCACTGCCTTCTGGGAGGTCCCCACACAGCCCCCTCAGCCGGGCTGAGCAGGCGGCCAGAGGGTCCAGGATTGGGAATGCAAGTGTGCAGCCGCCCAGACTCCACCTGCCCTGGGACTCCAGGCCCAGGGGTCTGTGTCGCCGCCAGTATGAACTGGCGCTGTTGAGCTTTCCAGGGTGCCAGATGGGGCTGAGTGCTGGGAGCCCCCTGGGTCGCATCCTGAGGAAGGGAAGGCACCGTGGGCCAGCAGAGGCTAGGAAGGGTGCTCCTGGGTGGGGGGCTAGGGAAGGGTGCACTGGCACCAGGACATACCTCCTGTTTCGGAGCCCCCAGGTGCCAGGGATCAGCTTGAATCCCATAGAGCTGGCTGGGCGAGGGCACTGGGGACAGCAGGGATGGGGCATGGGAACGACACCCATAGTGGACACAGGTAGGTCAGGAGGGCTGTCCGGGCCCCATCATGTTGACGGGGGATTCGGGAAGCAGAAGAGATGTGAGCTCAAGCTCTGATGGGCTGCCCGAGCGGGGCAGAGCCCTGGCCGGTTGGGACCAGGTCACACTCATTGCAGGAATGAGGCCTGGGCTTGCTGGTCCTGGGTTCTAGTCTCGGCCATTTTCTCGGAAAGGTCGCCATGCTCTGACCTCCGCTTCCTACTCCTACTCTGGGCACAAAGACACCCCTATCTGGCACAGGTCAAGGCTGCCCACATCACCTGCTCCTGAGTACAGATGACAGCAGTTTTGTTTTTCTGTCACTGTCTCTGTGGCCACTTCCCCACCTGCACCTTCCTCGTCCCCATCCCAGCATTTTAAAGGCGGCCTCTTGAGAATTTCTTAACTAAAAGAGGATTTTTTCTGAAAAGTGTCAAGCTATTTGTAGCCCAACTTGGTTGAACAGATTTTTCTGGGTGTAGTTTATTTTTTTATTCATTAACTTCTTTTCCTTATGAATTAAAAAATAGCATTTTTTTTCACACAGGAGTGTTTTATTTACTTCTCCCTGTACCACAGCCAGCAAACACCCACTTGGGCAGGCAGTTTTCCTCCAAGCCTGTCGCTGAGAAGAGGTAGGTGTGTGTCCAGACCACTGCCCCGCAGCCCCTGCCCCTCCCTGACATCACACACTGCCCCAGGGCTTGGGCGTTTTGAAGGACAGGACCCTCCCAGGGGTTTTGCCTGTGCCGTTGGCCCCCAGGACATCAGCCAGAGTCTGAGAGCTTCACCTGGCAGAACTGGGGACACGTTCTACGGATCTGCTGACCTCCGCCCTCCTGGCCCATTTTCCTGACTTTACAAACATCTCATGTGAATACTTTGCCGGCAGAGCCATGGGTGCTGCCAGCCAGGACGTCCCGTAGCAAGACAGGCCTTGGTGGGTCTGTGGAGGGATTCGGGCTGTCCCCAGGCTCACAGCTGCAGGTGAGCACAGTCCTGAGGGAAGGGAGCAGACCGCGCTTCCTCCTTCCAGCCTCCAGCCTCCGGCCCCTTTGGGCATTTTGCGCTAGACGCTGATCCAGGGCCGTCCTTGCCTTCGCCATTCCAGGGAGCTGCTCCCAGTTCTATAGATCACACGAAGTCCACACTGGCTCGCCACAAAACACTGGTCTCTGTTTCAGCTGCACTTCTGCAGGTAATCTTTGGGATACGTTTGCCTTAATAAAAATAAAAATCACATGTATGTGGAACACCTCACCTTTATTCATCTCCCATCTCCAGAGTCGTCTTAAAATCTATTACTCTTATGCATGTGCACCTCCCATCCTTTGTCCAAGCTACGCATTTGACCTGCTGTACACATCGCTCACGGCCAAGTTCAAGCCCCTGACCCGAGGCTGCCTGGAGCCACCCTCCCTAGGGAGGGCCCGCACTGGGGAGGTCTTGCTGGCCCCATGGAGGACAGGGTTCCCGTCTCTCCTCCTTTGCCCCCCTGTGTACAGGCTCGCATGGGTCAGGATGTGCTAAATATCCAAGCACTGTTTTTCACTGACCAGATGAACCATTTTGCAAAGCCAGGCCTTCTGATACGGGATTTCTACCGAGCCCCTGGACTGATGTTCAGAAACCCTGCCTGGCCCTGTGAGCATCCCTCATCTCCCATTTCTTTATTACAATTCCAAATTCCCCAAAGCTCTGAAACCTAAATGTTTTCAAAGCTCAGTGGCCAAGCTGGACCTGTGTAGCCATTTGTCGAGGTCTTTATTTATCCCAGTTTGTACGGAGAGTCCTCTGTTTCCCTACAAAAATATTAACGTGTTTGATTACGACAAGCAGCTCCAGCGGTCCCCACCCAAGAGGGGTGCCACGTAACATAGGCTATATATGAAAAAGTCTGAATTCCAAACACATCTGGGACTGAGGCTTTGGATAAGGGGGTGGGATGCTGAAGTGTCCCTGCACTGGTCACAGCACTGGACTGGAGGCTCATAGTAGAGACGGCTGGGCTTTGGCCACAGAATGTGGCAGAGTGAAGACTCTGGACTCTCTCATTTACTGAGCAAACAGCTCTGTGCTGGGTGCTGGTGACTCAGAGATGGAGGATCCCTAGCAGCACCCCTCACCCTTCGCCCAGGGACCAACAGGCACAAGAAGGGTGGGGAGTAGAGGTGTGTTTCCTGGCTGTCCAGGGGTACCACCTGGGTGCAGCAGGCAGGCTCCCTCCAAGGGGCCCTTTCCTGGGGAGGTGGTGACCACAGGCCTGATACTCCCTTTCTGAGGGGTCAAACGTTTCAGATGTGCCACCTGGAGACACTCTGGGGATGTCCAGGCCGAGGGCTCCTGGGACTGTGATAGGGACACAAGCCAGGAGGGATTCCTGTGGATCTGCAGAGAAGCGGGGGAAGGGCGGGGGGAGGGGGCAAGGCCAGTCCTGTCTCACCCTCAAGCCCAGTTACTGTTCACAAATAATCCCATTTTACAGCCCAGGAAAAGAGAGGCCGGACAGCTGCCCAGGGCGTGTGCCCTGCAGCTGCCCAGGTGCGTCTGCTTCCAGAGCAGGTGTACACAGCACCAGGCGGATGGCGGGAGCACAGCTGGGCGCGGCCTTCTGCGCAGGGCCATGGCCTTTCCTGCAGTAGCCAGGAGGACTCCCAAGTCCACCGTGATGGAGTGAGGAGGGGTCCGCCGGCATCGGCGGAGTGGGCTGGAGCGCGCAGCAGAGCCACAGGAAGTCAGGGGCGGGCTCCGCAGAAGCGCCCACGACTGATGGTCCGAGGCCGGCACAGACTGGGGTCCGGGCCTGGGCTAGGGGCAGGGCAGGGGCGTGGCCGGGTTGCGGGAGGCGAGGGCGTCGCCCGGAGGCGGGCAGCGCGGGGGCCGTGGGGTGGGGGCGCCTGGGTCCCCGCCCCCACCGGCCGCGCCGGGTCGCGCGTGGGCGCGGCGGGCGCCGATTGGCTGGCGGACGGGCGGGCGGGGCAGGCGGCGGCGGAACGGAGGGGCCGGTCACCCCGCACCCGGCCTCGGCCTCCGCCGCTCGTCGCCGCGCCCCGCCCGCGCGCTCGCCGCCGCACGTCTCTCGCCGGCGGCCACCATGAGCACAGGCCTGCGGTACAAGAGCAAGCTGGCGACCCCAGGTGAGCCCGGCGCCCGCCCGCGTGCCCGCGCGCGCCTTTGTCCCCGCTGCCCGCCCGCCTCTCACGATGTCTCTCCGTCTCTCCCTCGCCCGCCGGCCGGGACCCGCCCGGACCTGGACCCGGACCGCGCCTCGACCTCGACCCCGCAGAGGATAAGCAGGTACGTGCGCGCCGCCGCTCAGCCTGCAGCCAGACCAGGCCCGCTGTCACCCATTGTGGCACCAAAGCCGCTGGCGCCCAGGCGCGACCCCGCCCCCGCCGGCCGTCATCCAGCCCAGTCCCGTCGATTGTCAGGGGGCAGTGCTAGGACTCCTGGGGCTGCAGGGGGAGGGTTGGGTTGGGGGGCCCTGGACCCTGACCCTCGCAGCAGGAGCCGTGCGCCCCACCCCAGCATGGGGGGATGGGCCGAGCCCTCCCTCCCACTGGTCCAGCGCCAGCACCTCCTAGCTGACCTGGCCTGTAGGCCATGTGCCGGGGGTCCTGGGTGAGGCCATGGTCGTGGCAGGCCACAGGCAGGAGTTGGGGGGGAGGAAGGGACTCAGCTAGCGCACAGCCCCTCAGCAACCCCACAGGGCAGCCTTTGGCCACCCCAGCCCACTCCCCTGCACCTTCATGCCCCCGCCCTCCCACCCACACACACAAATTTCAGTGCACTGCTTTGTGGCTGGGCCTCTTCCCCAGACTGGGAGCCTCCAAGGCCCGATCTGAGTCATCTTGGTGCTCAGCTCTGGGCCTCGCACCCAGTGGGTACATATAGGCTGTGGCTTCCCAAAAGGGCTGGCCTGGTCCCCACCCTCCAGGAATACAGGACTCCACGGGAGGCAGGCCTGGGCACCCACGCTGAAAACCCAGATGAGCTCAGGGTTCAACAAAGCCGTTAGACTCTGAGGGTGGGGTGGGGGTTGGTAACTAGGAGGGCTGGGGACTCTGGGGTTGCCCTGCTAGTGGCCTTTCTAGCTGGAGCTCAGCCATGTTTGGAGAAGAAAGGAAGGGCCCAGTTCTGGGATGAGGGTAGCCTTGGCAGCCCCCATCAGGGATGGGGGTTCACAGCAGCCACAGATGCTGGGCAGTACCCTGGAGTCCCAGCCCAGGGCGCAGCAGGCAGGGCAGGAGAGGGAGAGCTGGAGAGTCACTGGCTGCCAGGTGCCCTCTCCTGGAAGGGACGCGCCCTGCTGGGGATGGGTGAGGCTCATTGGGAGGGGCTCCTCTAGGGGCCGGCCTGGGAGCTGCCTCCCCATCGAAGCAGGTCAGACAAAGCCCTAGATGCAGGGACACACATGCCAGGCTATTATTTAAGGGAGAAGAAAGGAGCCAGAGGCTGGGAGACCAGTCCCCACAGCTTCTCCTGGGCCTGTGGTGCTCCCAGCTTGGCCCAAGGGCACTCCAGAGCACTGGGTTGGGGGTCTGCTGCTCAGTACCACTGGGTTCTCTTGCCCATTGCTGCAGGGATGGGACCCCCTCCTGCTGAGGTGTGCCTCCCCCCGGGCCTGTGTCTGCCTGTTCTTTGCGGTCAGCTAGGAGTCAGCCTCACCCCATCCCCTGCCCCCAGGCCCAGAGGGAGAGGGCACTGTGGGGAGGGGGTGGGAACAGGACTAGGGCCAGGTGTTTGGGGTGGCCATTGGGTGCCAGGGGAGCTGGGAGCACTTGGAGCTTCACTGGTCCCACTGTTGGTGATGATGGTGGTTTTTGTTGGGCCTCAGCCTGTCCAAACCATCTTTTCACTCTGCAAAAGGGGGTGGAGAGGCAGTGGGGGGTGCTCTGTCAGTCCTCTGTGCCCCCTACCTCCTCTCAGACAGTGATGGGGCTCTTTCGGCTCTGGCTGCTGCTTCCAGAGCTGACTCGGGGGATTCTAAGAATGGAAATGCCTCGAGAGTCTCAGGCACAGGAGGGGGTGGGCGAGGCTCTGTCATATGGCTCAGGAAGCCCTGAGGAGTGTTTGTTGTGCCTGAGGGACCAGAGAAAGGGGGTGGTGGGGCCCCTTCCTGGGGGCTCCCCCAGGGAATCCACAGCCCCATGGGGCCCGGTTGGGTGATGGGCAGGGGAGTTGGGAGCTGGGAATGAGACTCTTGCCCTCCTGACCTGGGCCTCTCCAGAGGCTGTGCCTTACCAAAATGGGGAAACTGAGGCAGCCTGCCAGCCACAAGCTCCATTAGACACCTCCCAGCCTGAGGCCCAGGCCCAGCACTGTCTATCTCCCTGGAGATGCTCTAGACCTGAGATGCCAGCCTGTCCGGGTGTGTGCTGGGCTGAGGGCTGGGTCCACGGTAGACCCACGGGTAGCTGTTGGGTGGTACTCAGACCAGAGGCTTCCTGCAAGTGAGGGCCGCAGTGGGCTGGGACCAGTGAGGAGGCTTTCTGGGAGCAAGGGCTGGGGGGTGGGCTGGGGGGCTGGGGCTGCCCCCCTGTCCTACAATGAAAGAATCTCCTGTCTCCAGCTATAGACCTGCTCCTTGTCCCCATGTGCCAGTGGCCTCCTGGCCCCACAGCAGGACCAGGGCCTGGACAGGGTGGAGGTCCCTCAGCCTGCATGGGAAGAGGTAGAGGCTCTGCCCCTACTGACACCCCAGCCAGTCTTGGAGCCTTTCCAGGGCCCCTTTTCTGCTGCTAGTTTATTGGGATTCTGGTGGGGTCCTGGAGGTAGGGGGTGAGGAAGGATTTGGTGGCCCACAGAAAATGGTTTCTCCACTCAGGAGACTCCTGTGCTCCCTGGGATGGCCGCACGGGGGTGAGCCCCAGCTGGCAGGAGCTATACAGTCCCCTGAACCCAATTCTGTGGATCACAGTGGATAGGGAAATTCAGAAGGCAAGGGAGTATCCACTGGAGCTGGTGGGGGACAGGTCCCACTCCACCCTCCCCATCCCACCTCCAACACCACCAACCCAACGGAGGGGACATCTGGGGGCCACGGAGGCGGCACATGGGTGGGTGGCACTTTTTTGGTGGGCTGGCTGGGGCTTCCAAGTTTGGGGGTGCCCATTACTTAGGATGCCCTCACCCCATCTCTCCCTTTCTGCCACCCTTTAAACCACCTTTGGGGGCGGCAGTCTGGACTGCCAGAGAGAGGTGGGCTCTGCCCACTTCCTGTTCCCCGCATGTCTTGGGGCGCCACAAAGGAAAAAAATCCTCCCAACACGTGCGCGCGCACACACACGCACGCGCGCACTGGGGAGGTCAGCCCCCGAGCGTGGGCGGGGACAGGAGCATGCAGGGTGAGGCGAGCCCGTGGGCAGTTGGGGGCTTCCAGACACCGCCAGGAGGCTTTCAGGCGAGTCCGGGAGCAGAGACCGGCGTTAATGGGGCCGGCTCCCGCGGGTCGCTCGTGGGTCCCGGGAGCGTCCTCCGGCGCCCTCTGGCGGGCGGAAGCGGCGCCGCATCTCGGGGGGCGGGACACCCGGCAGCCACTGACCCCGCGGCCCGTCGCGACCCGGGCGCCCCGTCCCGCCGCGTGCGCGGCCCGACCGCCCAGACGTCAGGCCCGAGGCCGCGGGTGCGCGGCGAGGCTCCGGGTCCACGCGGCGCTGCGGCCCGCCCGCGCCTCTGCTCGGCCCTGCCCCCCGCGGCAGCTCTCGGTGGCTCCGCCCGCGCCCAATTTCTAGGCGACTGTTTCCCGGCGACGGCGGGCGGGGCAGTCTCCGCCGCTCCCCGCCGCGAGCTCCGCGGGCGCCCGCGTGGCCCCGCCTCCGGGCCGGGTGCGGGAGCCGGGCCGGCCTGAGGCTGCGACGCCGCCACAGTTCGGGGTGGGTCTGCACCGCCAGGGGGATGGCTCGGGCGGCCTCCGGAGTCGGTGGCTCCCCGGATAGGCGACGTTCCCTCTCCAAGCCTCAGTTCCTGTGTCCGCCAAACGGGGCTGAGAACGCGGCTTACGGGCAGTACCGCGTGTAAGTCCCTCGCGTGCTTCCCTCGCGATCACCCGGCCGTCCGGCTGACAGAGTCTGGGGTCCGATCGCGGCCGGCAGGGTCGCGGGGGTCGCCGCCATGAACTCGCTGGCAGCGCCCCAGGACCGCCTGGTGGAGCAGCTGCTCTCGCCACGGACCCAGGCCCAGCGGCGGCTCAAGGTGTGTGCGTGGAGAGGGAGTACAATGGGGGGGCGGTGCGGGTGCGTGGTAGGGGTAGCAGGGCCGGAGTTCGTTGGGGGTGGGCGCCCAGGCCAGCAGGCGGGGGAGGCTCGGCGCCGAGGTCTATAAATAGCCCCTGCTCCGCGCCGCTACTGCGGCCACCCCCGCGGCTGGATTGGGGCCAGACGACAGGGCCTCCCATCCCTGATATTCTGCCGAGGGGTGAGTGTCCAGGCCCCGGGCTTCTCCGGCCCGTAGGGCCTTGAGTATATCTGAGGGGTCTCAGCACTGCTGCCTTCTGCCCTCGGAGAAAGGACAGGCTTGTGCCTGCCGCTGCCCGACATCTCCACCCCCCCGCCCCGCCACACACACAGTCTCTGGTCCCTGCAGAGCCCTTGCTGAGGCTGGGGCAAGAGTGCCTTCTCCTGCCACCCTCCTGCCTTCCCACCTCCCCGCCTTTGCACACGGGCCCTCGCCCTCGCCCCACTTCTGCCAGTGACCCACCCTTGGGACTGTGCTCTCTGCTGTCTCCGCATCCTGAGCTGGGTAGGAGACAGGGCACTGGGCTGTCTCCGCCGCTCCCCGCCGCGAGCTCCGCAGGCGCCCGCGTGGCCCCGCCTCTGGGCCGGGTGCAGGAGCCGGGCCGCCTGAGGCTGCGACGCCGCCACAGTTCTGGGAGGAAGCCCAGTGTAGCCCTGATTGTCCACCCCTCCCCCAGGACATCGACAAGCAGTACGTGGGCTTTGCCACACTGCCCAACCAGGTGCACCGCAAGTCGGTGAAGAAGGGCTTCGACTTCACACTCATGGTGGCTGGTGAGTGGGCCGGGCCCCTGGATGTGGTGGCTGGGGCTGCTGGCCAGCCAGGCTAAGTCATGAGGGCCCCAGACCTAAGCCAGCTCTTCACTGTACCTGTGCTCAGGTGAGTCGGGCCTGGGGAAGTCCACACTGGTCCACAGCCTCTTCCTGACTGACTTGTATAAGGATCGGAAGCTGCTCAGTGCCGAGGGTGAGTGCCCCCCACCCCGCAGCCCAGGCGCTGATCCCCAGACTCTTGCCTCGGGACCCCTCGAAGGGCCTCCTTCCAGGTCCAGCCCCTGCAGTTCTCCTCTCACGATGTGGGTCCCCTGGGACCAGGGCCAAGGCACCAGGATGAATGGGGACAAGGGGTGGGAGGTGGGGGTGGAGAGGACCTCCAAACACGCCCCCCTGCCCTGCAGAGCGCATCAACCAGACGGTAGAGATCCTGAAGCACACGGTGGACATCGAGGAGAAGGGCGTCAAGCTGAAGCTCACCATCGTGGACACGCCGGGTTTCGGGGATGCAGTCAACAACTCCGAGTGGTGAGCACAGCCTGCCTGGGAATGTGCCCGAGGGCAGCCCTGGCAGCCTGGCCTCACACTCTCTCCCGCCCCCAGCTGGAAGCCCATCACTGACTATGTGGACCAGCAGTTTGAGCAGTACTTCCGTGACGAGAGCGGCCTCAACCGCAAGAACATCCAAGACAACCGTGTGCACTGCTGCCTGTACTTCATCTCCCCCTTTGGGCACGGGTGCGTGGCAGGCATGGGGCTGGGCCCGGGGGGCCACTTGCAGTGTATCCGCCTGTGCCGCCCCCAGTCTCACTGCTCCCTCACCACGCCTGTGCCCTGGCTGCCCTCTGCAGGCTGCGGCCTGTGGACGTGGGTTTCATGAAGGCGTTGCACGAGAAGGTGAACATCGTGCCTCTCATCGCCAAAGCTGACTGTCTCGTTCCCAGTGAGATCCGGAAGCTGAAGGAGCGGGTGAGCCTGCTGGGGCAGAGGGGCCTGGCCCAGGACTCTGAGGCCCAGAGGACCAGGTGGACCTGGCCGGCCCCAAACCTGACAGCCCTTGCCCCACCGCAGATCCGTGAGGAGATTGACAAGTTCGGGATCCATGTGTACCAGTTCCCCGAGTGTGACTCTGATGAGGATGAGGACTTCAAGCAGCAGGACCGGGAACTGAAGGTAGCCATGCAGTCAGGTGGGGGCAGAGTGACGGAGGTGGCAGGGTCAGAGAACCAAAGGCTAGAGGGCCTTGTCCTGTTCACACAGGCCAGAGGAGGGCCAAGCACCCAGGTCAGACCTGGCTGGGAACAGGGGTCATTTGTTGAGAGTAGAGGACCTATGCTAGGGCTACAGAGTGAGGGGCACCCATGTTCCCCCCGGCTTGTGGTGGGTCATTTGGCCCCATGTAGGTGTTTAGTGAGTCATGGACCACTTGCCCGGATCCAAAGATGATCCTGTTCCCATGGGTCACCAACAGAAGGGCCCTGCCCAGTGGCCACAGGGCTGTGGCAGGCCCTGACTCCCACCTAGAATTCTGAGCTCCCGGGGTGGTGGCTTTGGGTGCCTCAGCAGCTAGATGGTGATGATGGAGACCAAGCCAGGGACAGGTGGTCATCAAGGCAGGAACAGAGTGCCAGCAGGGCCATCAGTACCAGGATGCATGGGCTCGGCCCTGGTGAGAAGGGGAGGTAGCTGGACAGGGTGGTTCTTGGTGCGGGGAGGAGGGCAGGGGGGAGCATACCTGGCTGGACACAGCCTGGCAGAGTCCCTGGGGATTTAAGCTGCACGGGCTCTGGCTTCAGCTGGCAGCAGAGAGGCCAGGATCCTTTTGGGGAGAGGTGGGTGATGGTGACGCTGGAGGGGCGGGTGCTGAGCACCTATGCCCCTCTCCAACCGCTGACCCCGCGAGTGCGCTAACTGGGCTGAGCCCTTCCCCACTCTCAGGAGAGCGCGCCCTTCGCCGTCATAGGCAGCAACACCGTGGTGGAGGCCAAGGGACAGCGGGTCCGGGGGCGACTGTACCCCTGGGGGATCGTGGAGGGTGAGTTGAGGCTTAGGGCATGGGGAGTGGGGTGGGAAAGCTGCCCGGGCCGGCGCCCACCCACCACCTGCTCCTCCCACAGTGGAGAACCAGGCGCACTGCGACTTCGTGAAGCTGCGCAACATGCTCATCCGCACGCACATGCACGACCTCAAGGACGTGACGTGCGATGTGCACTACGAGAACTACCGTGCACACTGCATCCAGCAGATGACCAGGTGCCCCCTCGCCCCTCCTGGCCCGGCCATCCCTGCTGCCCACCCACACCTGAACCCTGCCCCAGCCCCCAAATCAACCCCCAGGCCAGAGGTGTGAGGGCCCCGGAGGACGGGGCCTTGGCAGTGGCAGGGGTAGGCCAGGCATCCCCCAGCCCACCAGCCACCGAGCCGCCCATCCTGCCCCACAGCAAACTGACCCAGGACAGCCGCATGGAGAGCCCCATCCCCATCCTGCCACTGCCTACTCCAGACGCGGAGACTGAGAAGCTCATCAGGATGAAGGATGAGGAGGTTGGAGGGGTGGGGGAGGGGTGGGGCATGGGGAGTGGGGCGGGGCCAGGCCTCCTGTCATTTCTCACCCCTTTCTCTGCTGTCCCCACCCCCAGCTGAGGCGCATGCAGGAAATGCTGCAGAAGATGAAGCAGCAAATGCAGGACCAGTGACCCCACCCGAGCCCCGCATCACCAGGGATCTACCACCGTCTCGGGATGGCCCCTCCCACCCCTGGAGCCCGGCGGGCCTGGACTCGACCCTGGATTCACCTGGTTCTTGGACTGACTCGGACCCAACCCTAAACCCAGAGTGGTCCGGATGGGACTGTTCCCAACCTGGAGACATCGGGCCACAGCCCCTGCTGACCCTAATTTATTCTCAGCATCAACCCCTCCCAGGTCATTGGTATCTGCTCCCGAGGGGCCTGGACAATAGCCCCTGCCCAGCGGGGCCCCCCTGGCCTTGGGGGGTCAGGAACCAAGTTGGGTGCGACTTCTGAGATGCCCCCTCCTCCTCCCAGAAAGTCAGAGTACCCAGACTTCAGGCCCCACTCAGGCAGGCGCACAAACCGCCGAAGAGGGGAACGGATCCCCTGGTCCCGCAGAGCGGACTAGGGAGCCATCCTGGGCCTGCTCCCGCGGGCCACCCAGTGTAAGCTGGGACCCCACTTTCTGCCGAGGTGGGCCGGGTCCTTCCTTACCTCCTCACTCACGCCCAGCGGGCGGGGTCGGACGGTTGCAGCCAATGGGAACCCTCAGGAGACTGAGGCTGGGGCGAGGAGGACCGGGTGAGACACCTGTGCCCGCCCACGCCCCTTCTCCCACAGTCCTGGCCGGACCTGGACGGCTCCAAGGGCAGGGGGCGGTGGGCCATCCCCCGGCAACTTCCTGTGCCTGGGCGGGTGCGCCCTGCCCGCACCTTGAGGTCTCCCCAGAAGCACTGCCGCGTCGCCCCCAGCCCCGGGCCTCCCGGACCCCTCCACCCCCGCATGACCCCTCCCCTCCAAACACTCTATGCTCCATTTTGTTTAGTTGTGAATGCTGCGTCCTGTCCTGGTGACAGGAGAACAATGTTGGTGAACGTCGCAGCGGGTGTCCGAGTGCTCCGTGCGCCCCTAGGAGCGGGTGGGAGCGGAAGCCCTGGGGCCTGCGGGCTATGAGGATAGCGCGCTATCTGCTGCTGCAGCGCCCGTCCACGCGGCCTCGGGGTTATTTCTGGCTGGGCTACAGCACTGCGGTCTGGGCGGCGGGCGCGCCGGGGCCTGGTAAGGGTGAGCGGCTTTATCGCCCGGCTCTCCCGCTAACGCCTCCCACTCCAGAGCCAGCCGTGCCGTCGTCCTCTCGCCATGGGCTCCAGTGAGTCTGGGTCCGGTGGGGCTCCTTGTGCAGACCCAGGTTGGGAGACGCTCTGGTCGTTTGGGTTGCAGCAGGGAGATACCTGGGTCAGACTTAGAGGGGACTTCTACATGGCGCGCGGGTGGTCAGGATGGAGAGGCTTGCAGGCTAAGGTGGCCGCGGGCCTCGGGAACTGGATGGAGCCGGGCCTGGCGCTCTGGGTGCACAGGGACGCCGCCCAGGTGCCCCGCCGGCCGCCTGGCTTACCGTGCGCTTCCCTTCCAGGGTCGCACGGGGCGCTGAGCTTACTGCTCCTGCTGCTGGCGCCGCCGAGCCGCCTGGCCGCGGGCTGCCCCGCGCCCTGTAGCTGCGCAGGGACGATCGTGGACTGCGGGCGGCGCGGGCTGACGTGGGCCTCGCTGCCGGCCGCCTTTCCTCCGGACACCACCGAACTGGTGCTGACGGGCAACAACCTGACGGCGCTACCGCCGGGGCTGCTGGACGCGCTGCCCGCGCTGCGCGCCGCGCACCTGAGCGCCAACCCCTGGCGCTGCGACTGCCACCTGGTGCCGCTGCGCGCCTGGCTGGCCGGCCGCCCCGAGCGCGCGCCCTATCGCGACCTGCGCTGCGCCGAGCCTCCTGCGCTGCGCGGCCGCCTGCTGCCCTACCTGGCCGAGGACGAGCTGCGCTTGGCCTGCGCGCCGGGTCCGCTCTGCTGGGGGGCGCTGGCGGCGCAGTTGGCGCTGCTCGGGCTCGGGCTGCTGCACGCGCTGCTGCTGGCGCTGCTGCTGTGCCGCCTCCGGAGGCTGCGCGCCTGCGCCCGCGCCCGCGCTGTGTACCAGCTGTCGCTCACCGCTCCGCTGGTGGCGGAGCCCACAGGAGCAGGCGCGTCCTGAGAGGAGCGAACTGGCGCTGAGCAACTCAGGCCTGCAGACTCGACGGGATCCTGCCGAAGAAGCCCTCGCCCCAACCTGGACCAGCCTCGGCTCTGCCGCCGCCCACTCTCCTAGACCCGCGCGGGCCCGCAGGACCGGATCCACGTCTGATGGAACTGCCGCCCGTCCTGCGCCCTGCAGGCTTAGGAGGTGCAGGGGGGCGAAGTGCAGCCCCCGCTGCCGAATCCCTCTCCCAAATGCCGGTGCTGAATAAACCGTTCTCCTACTGATGTGGCCGGTCTCTGCTCCACTGACCTGAAAATTCCCTTCAAAAAGCACCAGAAAGTGTCCAGGGGGCGGTTCAAGGGGACACAGTCACATCTTCACAGGAACCCAAACTGGCCTGGGGGCAAACAGGGGTCAGTGTGTGAACTCTCCCTTGCCAGACTTGGGGAGAGCACGCCGGAAGGCAAAAAACACTCCAAGTGAGAATACGGTGGGGCAGTGAGGACAGCATGGGGACAGTGAGGACACGGACAGTTTGGACACGGTGGGACAGTGAGGACATGGAGGGGCAGTGTGGACATGGTGGGGACAGTGTGGACACGGTGGGACAGTGAGGACATGGTGGGGCAGTGTGGACATGGTGGGGACAGTGAGGACACGGTGGGGACAGTGAGTACATGGTGGGGACAGTGTGGACATGGTGAGGACACGGTGGGGACAGTGAGTACACGGACAGTGTGGACACGGGGCAGTGTGGACACGGGCCAGTGTGGACACGGTGGGACAGTGAGGACACAGGGCAGTGAGGACACCCTGAGCACAGCCTAGGGGCTTAGGTGTCCCCGGTGCAGGGACCATGCTGTGTGGACAGTGTTCAGGGCAATCGGGGGTGGGTTGGGGTTGGTCTCTCTGCAGGGTAAGGGTGGTGCGTGGGCGGTTGGTCCATCTGGGGCTCCCCGGGCCACCGGCGTGAGAAGTTGGCCACTGGGGTACGGAGCTGCGGGCAGTGGGGTGCCTGGAAGGCCCTGCAGGTGTGATGGGCACCAAAGGTAGCAGGGTCTCTGGAATAATTGTGTCCTGGAGTGAGCCGGGCTCCCCACCACCCTGACCCCTCCAGACACCCCCAAATCTCCCTCAGTGCCACCTCCCCATGCCCCAGGCTGTGCATGTTGGCCCTGCCTCCTGGCGAGGCCCTCACACACGCTGTTCTTCTGCCTGGTAGGCGGTTCCTTTCGTACCACCATTCTCTGTCTCCTGCACCTCCAGTGAGTCCCCTCCTCGCTGCCGCCTCCCTCAGAAAGGCCCCTCTGACACCCAGACCAGTGAGGGGCTTCTCAGAGCCCTCCAGTCCAGCCTCCCGCTGCCCTCCACCTAGCACTCAGCAGCCAGGCCCTCCAATTCCTCCTGGGGTGCCCAGGTCGCCACAAGCTGCTAAGTAGGGCACGCAGCACCCAGATGAGGAGGTGTCACCTTCCTCTCTGTTGCAGTCAGCCTGGGCAGTGCCTAGGACAGGGTCCCACTCCTGCCCTGGGTGTGGCCCCCATCCGTTGGCCCTGTAAACAATGAAGACTATTCTCCTGGGATCCCAAATGGAACCCAGAAGAGAAGCCTCAGGCCCCAGCTGCTTGGCACAGGAAGGCCCCCGGCCCTCACTGGCCACCACTGACCACCACTGACCAGGTCGGGGAGGCTGCTGCTGACACAGCCTTTGTCTTGGCCTTTGTGGGACAAGACAGATGGCCCTCCTGCAGGGCTGATGCTATCTCGAGGCTGCCGGTCAGACGTGAGGCAGGAGCCACCCCCTCCTTTGTGGGCAGGTACAGGGCATCCGGCTCATTGTGGTCTGTAGTCAACTGTCCGGTTGTTCATCTGGCCTTATCGCCACGTCGAGGGGGCTGGCCCCCTTCGAACAGATGAACTGTCCACCTTGCTTTCCCCCAGGGTGGCCCAGCACCTCCAGAACTCCTGGTGGAGGTCAGAGGTAACAATCGTCACAACAAGGTACATCAGTGACTCTCCAAACTCAGTCTCAACAGGGTACAGGAAGCAAGTATGTTCCCCACTTTCCAGAAGAGGAAGCCAAATCCCAGAGGGGAGCTCCCTGCTGGGCCTCAGAGCTTTCTTTGTGTCTGCTCTGGGAGCAGAGCTGTGACAGGCCCCTGGGACCCTCCCATCTCCCAATCACTAAGGCCTTCTGGGGGAAAATGCAGGGCTCAGGAAAAAGAGGCTAGAGTCCCAGGTGACCCCAAGCTAAGCGAAGGAGGCCCCTCTGGGCTGTGGGACAAAGCCTTAGCAGGGACAGCGGGAACTGGTCCACAGTAGGTTAAGCCCACTGCCCACAGTGTCTCAATGCCAGTGTCTTGATGAGAGGGTGGCGCCCGGGCCTGAGGGGCAGAACTCAGGAAGCGGGGGGGCTCCTCTGATGGCGAAAGCTGCTGGAATCACAGTATGGTCAGACATAAGGAAGAACTTCCTGCTCACTGGCCAAAGGGGCAGCTGAGCCCCATGGTTCCTGCAGGATCTACCCTCTTGATGGTTCTCTGTGGTCTAGACAGGCTCGTGCCAAGGTGCTGACCTCAGGGGGCACCAGCCTGGTCTGTCCAGCTAACCTTCTCAAGCTGCCTGGGAGCCCCCAATCCCAACTCCTGACCCTGAGCTGACCCTCCACGTGCTGACCCTGGAGCCCCAGCCTCAGAGGAGTGTGGGGAAGTGGATGGTCCCAGCTCAGCGCCTCTGAATGGCCCTGCGGGGCAGGGGAAGTGCACAGCACTCCCCACTGATAAGCTGGTCCCTCTGTGGCCCCAGACTGTGCTTCCAGATGGGAGCAGGGAGAGGGCCTTCTCGAGGCCCTGCACCGACCGCACACCTCCAGTCCTCAGGCTGCCTGATTCAGAGTCCTTCGCCCTGCAGCCGGAGGACCCTGTGACCACACCACTACCCACCCATCTTCCCTGGGCTGCCAGAACGAGGGCCAGCCTTGGTGGACCCCTGCCCACAGGCCAGGTCCACCCTCCTCCTTTGCTTCTCAGCCCCACCTGGCCCCACACATGGTTCAGGACACTGTCCACGCCTGTGTCCTTAAGGTCCACCTGGGGCTCAGGTGTGTCTGGGGCCTGCACACAGCCGGCTAGTGAGTAAGTGGACAAGGAGTTGGATGGGGCGAGCCCCAGCCAGACGGCAGCCTTGAGGTGGATACAGCTGTGACCTCCCCCAGGCCCAGCACCCGGCGCTTTCCTCCCCTCGGGCGCTCTACTCTGCGCTGGCACCAGAGGGCGCCCGCGGTCTGCGGAAAACGCCGAGGCGGGGCGAGCGCGGACGGCGGCGGGGGGGATCCCGAGACAGATGACTCGGTCCGTGGGGACACGGGAGCCCGGAGAGTGGGGGGGAACACGACCACGACCAGGCTGGCGGGGACGGCCCTGAGAGGGACAAGCAGGTCGCCCCTCGTGAGGGCGGGCAGGAGGCGCCGCGTGGCCGAAGACAGACGGGGCGGGTGAGTGCGGACCCCTCGCGCCCTGGACACCGGGCTGTCAGCCGCGAAGATAAGGGGCCTCTTCCGCTGGCGCGGGGGTGTCAACCAGGTGCGCCCTCCCGCCTCCTCCTGGTGTTTGCTCCATAAACACCGGGCCCCTGCTGTGTGTACCTTGGCGGGGGCGGGGCCTGAGCTGCTCGGTTCTGCCCCAGGACGGCCCAGGGCCCGGCAGTGACTCGGGGAAAAGAGGTTCCGCCACCTTCCACCTTCCGAGCAGCCGGAGCGAGGCCTGAGCGCTGGTCCAGCGTGGACCTGTCCAGCCTGGGGAGGGGCGACCTCGGGCGAGCTGACCCCCACCGCGGAGGCCTGAAGGCAGAGTGGAGGGTCCTGGGAAGGTCGGGGGCGGGGGCGGCCAAGGCTCTGGCCACGTGGGGGGGACCGCACCCGCTGCCCAGACGGAGCAACAACATTGGGGTGGGTGGCAGGGCCCTGGGGGCCCATAGCTCAGCGCAGCGTCTGCGCCCACCCCCGGCGTTTCCGATGGAAGACAGGCAGCTGGTGATAAATCACCCGCTTCCACTCCCACCCACCCGCCACCGTGGGGAAAGGGAGCAGTGTGTGACAGAGACAGGGCAGAGACGCGGTGCTAATACCGGACAGGTCCCTTGCTGAGGCGTCTGTCCCCCCAGGAACCCCTCCACACAGCCCATCTGGAAACCAGCTGAGAGCCACCCTACCCCCACCCCAGCTGACCCCCAACAGGGAGGCAGAGGAGGGAGGGAGGCCTTTGCAGCATAGCTCCATCCTCCCCAGGACCGTAAATCAGCAGGGGATCCCGGGCAGCACTCCCCCAGCCCAGGGAGGTCTTCGGGGTCACTGGTCTGGTGACTGGGTCTGGCCTTGACTCTGTCCCTCCCTCCTTAAACAGCCCTTGGGGGATCCCCCAGACCTCCCCCCAGCACAGTCCAGCTGGCCCAGAGCCGTCTACACCCAGTGCTGTCTGGGTGGTATGCACACCTCACCTCCCTCATCTCTCTTTGCAGACAGGGACTGACACTGTGTCCTCACCAGGAGACCCCTGACGCCGGCCCCATGGGAACCTCCCCAGTGAAGCCTCTTGGGGGTCTGCTTTGCCCCAGGGAAAACGCCGTTGGTCCCTCCTTTGTCCTGCCTTCCTGTCACCACCCCCCAGGGTGCCGTGGGCGGGCTGGACAAAGGGTGCTGAGAGACCGGCCAGGTGGGTCCCCAGGTGAGAGCACAGCCCTCCACACACACAGGGCAGGTGTGAACTCGGCACCAGTGGGAGAGGCCTGAGAGCCAAGGAGGGTTCCCAGGAGCTGAGGGCCGTGCTCCCCACCCGCTGCACAGACCCCCAGCCCCAGCCGGGCAGCTGAGCACGCTCCCCAGGGCTCTGTCCTGCAGACAACCCTTCAGGGGCCTGAGGTGGAGGTGAGGCCGCTTGTGCGGCCGCGAAGTCACCAGGGGCCCTCTCAGAAGTGGTGGGGATGGGGACAGGGTGGGGGATTCCTTTTCTGGAAAGACCGTCAGAGCTCTTGGAAGTCTATGCTGTGAGAGGCACTGAGTGTCCCCTGGGCTCACCTGGGCCTGGTCACATGGACCGTCCCCTTGACCCAAACCTTCAGATCGGACACTAGAGCTGTCTCAGGGGAGGGTACAGGGTGCCCGGCTCAGCCTGTAGGGGGGGTCTGTCTTCTCCAGGATGTCCCAGGGAGAAGAGAGAGGGGAGGAAGGTGCCAGAGTGTGCAGGGGAGCCCGTCACCCATTGTCCGTTCATTCTTCAGCATGCAGCCATGTCTGGAGTCCCCGGCCCCAGATCCCCATCCAGCAGAGGCCGCCAGCCACCCTCCAGCCCCCCTGATGGGGCCAGCCTGAGGGACAGGCCAGCTCCCTGCCCATCCCAGGGCTCATCTCACTGTGTTTGTGTCGGACAAATTGAGGGGCTCCTGGCGGACAGATCCGCAAGGCGCAGGGTAAGCGAGGGCACATGCAACCTCGGGGGCCGGCCTGCCCTGCCCTCCCAAGCCTACCCAGGTGTGGCTCTCTCCTCTGTCCCTGTCCCGGCCACACAGGACCCACAAAATCACTGTGCCCTCAGTGGGTAAAGGAGCCCTCAGAGGTGGGATGAGTTTTGCCCGATGGGCCCCAGGAAGTGGGGCACAGACCCTTTGGGAGGCAGAGGGTCCCCACGGCAGTTGCCTCTCTTGCCCGGGCTGTGTGGACAGAGCCGGGGTGCCCACCCCCAGGACGAAGGCCACAGCCTGGGCCCAGGGGGGTCTTGTGAGCTGGGGGCGAGAGTCCCAGGGCAGTGGTGGCCATGGCATAGACCAAGGCCTCTGTCTTGGGCCATGCTGGGTCAACTGTGTCCCTGGGCCTCTGGGGGTGTGGGTCCCAGGTTGGGGAGGGGCTTTGGGGAGGGACCTGTGGACAGACCGAAGGCTGAGCTCTACCCGGGCATCTGCATGGAAATCTATTTTGATATGATTTGTACTGGGAATTTGCTCTTCTCTATGCTTTATTTAAAGATGCTCTTGGAGAATTCTAGCCAGTCTGTGCAGACGCCGGGGCTGGGAGGGCAGGAGCGCCTGACAGCCACCTCTCCTGGCACGCCCGCCTGTACCCTTGGTGCCCACTGGAGGTGCTCGCTGCGTGTGGACGGCAGCGCCCTCCTGCAGGGGTGTGGCCTGGGGTTGGGGGACTGGTCCAGGAAAGCACCACCAACACGGGCCAGAGTAGGGCAGGAGCCTGTGCACTCGGCCACCCTGAGCCAAGGCAGCCTCCAGGCGTCCACGCCAAGGGGGTGCCCGGGAAATCCCTGACTTTCTTAACAGGAACAGTGGGGACAGGCCTGTTCATGGAAGCCCAGGGCCTCGCCTGGCACTGTGTGCCTCACCTGGGCACCCCTGCGCTGGGATCCCTGCCCTGGGAATCTCTGGTGTGAGGTCTCTGGTCTGTGGAACTGTGATCTGTGAGTCCCTCGTCTGGGGTCCCTGCTCAGGAGGTCCCAGATGGGTGCCTGCTCTGGGGCCCTAGTCTGGGGTCAGTGATGTGGCCTTCCCTCACTTGGGGTGCTGGGTGCCATGGTTCTGCTGTGGTTGTCTCTGAGACATCATCTGCCCCTTCGCCGTGGGTAGGGGCCTGCTGCTACGGGAATCCTCCCAGAGGGCCACACTCCTGAGTCTCGTGTGCAAGGCCAGCAGGAAGCCTGGCTGGAGCACGAGGGCATCCCCAGGTCGCCTGTGGAGGGGCATTCAGCCCTAAGGCCAACCAAAGGACCTTCAGCCCACACTCCTTGGACCTCCTGGGCCCTGGGCAGACTTCAGTGCTGCTGTTGTGAGTCCCTGAGTCCTGCCTGAATCTTGCTAAATTCCTCCCTGAATCCTCCCAGGTTGCCTCCCCGAGTGTTCCCTGGAATCCTTCAGCCATCCTTCCCACGTTCCCAGGCCTGAGCTGCTGCGCCCTGATGGGTCCTGGCAGGCGACTGGCGTGGGAGTTCTGTTGACACCAACAAAGCCACAAGCCTGGATTGGCCCTCCAGAGTCCAAGTGGGCAAGGTGGGCCACGGGCCTGGCGATTTACAGGCATGACAGCAGGGCTGCGAAGGGACAAGGCTGTGTGGCCTCTCTCGGGTACTGCGCCTGGGTGTGCTCAGTGGCCTCTGAGACGAGGCTGGTCAAGCCTTGGAGCACATGGGACCCAAGCAGGGCTGAGGCAGCACCAGCCCTCATTCCCACACTTCTCCATGTCTCCGCCCACTCCTCGTCCTCTTTGGGCAGGCGGGTACTGGTTCTGCCTGGGACTCCCCATGCAGAGGCCCTGGTCCGCTCCCCACCAGCCTCCTCGTGGGCTGTCTGGGCTGGGTGGAGATCGGGCACACACACACACACACACACACACACACACACACACAGGTGCGTATGCACGCACAAGCGTCCAGAGAAGTCTCCCTTCTATGAGAGAGATCTCACCTGCAGGGTGGGTTGCCCACGAGGCTAACCCCACATGGTTCTGGGTGGCACACCCGCTGAGTGTTCGACTCACACCACCGTGTGTGTGTGAGTGTGTTGATGTGTCAGAAATGTACAGTCCCACCTCCTGTGTTAGCGTGTGCATGTCCCCACACCCCCATGAGCCCGTGTCTGCCTGCCTGTGCCCCTTGGGCCTGTGTCTGTGTCCCATGCCCCCAAGCGTGTCCTCACACCTCCTGCTGCCCGCCCCTGTCCTGTGTGTCCCTCTGGCAGCAGCTTGCCCCTGCCCAGCAAGCGATGTGTACACAGAGGCTTGTTTTCTCTACCTCGCGGGCCAGGGGTGCACTCGTAAATCGTGCAGCCGATGACACATTTATCCCGCGGGCGGCTGGCGGTGTGAATTTATGGCTGCACTTCCTTCATGGCTGAGGCAGGACAGGGGCCGGGACACCTCGGAGGGAGATACCACCAGGCCACTGTGCTGGGCATTGGGCTGCAGGGGCACAGCCAGGCCAGGAGGGGCTCAGGAGCATCTTGTCTTGCTCAGAAACCCTGTGATTTCAGGGTGCTCAAGACGGCTGAGGGGCTGAGAGGCCAAGCCACTCTGCCTGGAGGAGGGCTGGGGCACAGGGGTTGCTGCCCCGCCCTGTCCATCTGCACCCCCAGCCCCAGTCCTCAGCCTTCCCACCTCTGAAATGGGGGAGCAGCTTCGGTTCTCTGGGGACAGCATGGTGGCCACTGTCTCGGGTGGGCAGTCAGCCATCCCCTGCCACGGGGCCTGCTGGGAGCACCAAGGTTTGGGGGAGGACTGGCGGGCAGGGTGGGATCCCTGGAGCCGCGCACAGGGAGCAGGAGCAGCATGTGGGAGAGTCAGGGCAGGAAGGGCCCTTCACAGCACGCCTTCCCTCCTCTACCTTGCAAAGATGGGGAAACTGAGGCCCAGGGGTGCAGAGCCCAGATTCCTACTCCCCAGCACGCGAGGAGGGGGTCCTGGGCTCAGACCCCTCCCTGTGCAGCCTCCTTTGTCCAGCAAAGTCTGGGGGTGGGGCAGGGCTGAGGGTTCACAGGGAGACGGTGGAGCAAGGCAGTCCTGTCGGGGCCACAGCTGGGGGGCGGGTGCCTAGTGGCCTCTCCTCTGTCCGTCTGTCCTTCTGCGTTCGGGGTCGGGCCTCCAGGGGACCCTCTGCCGGCTCTCAAGCTCCCTCCCACCCCTGGTCCCAGCCCCCCCTCACCGCCCGCTGTCAGGATGAGCGATGGCCATGCCCCTCCCCGGCCCTCGGCCCCAGGCCCTGTTCCCGCTCATTAGCCACTGACACTGTTTGCTTTCCCGCTTGGGACGCCCACCCCCGTCACAGGCCATTTCTCCCAGCGCCCCCCACCCTGAGGGCCTGCCCAGGGATCCAGGGTGCTGGGCTGAGGGGGGTGCCGGGTGCCGGGTCCCTGCTCCCGGAACAATGGCCACATGGAGGGCTGGCCCCACCCTCACCTGCGCACCACGGGCGACTTGTGCCACGCGAGGCCGCCCTGCCCACGTCACACAGGCCACACCACAGCCCCAGTGAGACTGGCCATGCGCTTGGCTTGGTGCTGCATGCTTGGGGATGGGAGGGGGTCCAGGGCTGGCGGGGGTCTCTGGTGCCAGGTGCCAGGCTCACTGCTCCTGTCTCCATCACTCATCATCACTGCCCCTCTTTCTGCCTTTGTTCCTCTGTGCCTGTCCCCAGCGCCATCCTATGGAATGAGCCGACAGCCCCATGCAGAGGGCACATTCCCCTCCAGAGTCACCCTGTCCTCCCAGGCAGCCCCAATGCAGAGCCTGGGGGTGCAGGTTGGGGCAGCGGCACCCCTCCCTCAGGCACCCCCCTCCCATGGCCACAGCTGGGCGGCATCAGAGCCCGCAGGCCGGTGGCAGCCAGTCCTTCACTTAAAAATGTGTTTGTGATTTCGCCGGCGGGGCAGATAACGGTGACGAATGGCCAGGCTGCCCCCCGGGGCCCCCAGCCCATCTGGTTTGACTTTGGCCTGTCTGCGGGTGCCCTTGGGCCCCCACCCCTGCCCTCGGGCAGTACCCGCAGCCTTTGTACGCTCTGGTCCCCCTGCTGGAAACGCCCGACCCTTCTTCTGTCCGTCCCGACTCACTGGGCTCCATCGGTGCCTGCCAGGGCCACCCCTCCAGCACCGGGCTACAGGTGCTGGGCAGGGCTGGGATTTGCGGGTGGTGCGAGGGCACAGGCGCAGCAGGGGCGAGGGGCACTGGGCCTACACCCCCGCTGTCCAGTGGGGAAGAGCAAGCGGGAGCGGGTGGGGCCTGTCCCTGCCAGGGGGCCCATGTGGTCATCGTCAGGAGGCATTTCTGACAGGGCTCTGGACCCTCCAGACCATCAATTATCCAGCGGGAGGGGTGGCTTCCGGGTCCAGCCCCAGGTTCAGCTGGGGGGTCAGCGAGGTCGCGCCTGAGTGCCCCCTCTGCCCCTTGTCCCTCCCTTTCTGTCCCTTCAGGGAGCCCCCAGGTGGGCAGGCTGTCCCCTCAGACAGGAGTCAGACCCAGCCCTCAGTGAGGAGACGGGAGCGCTGCTGGGAGGTCCCTGGCCCTTCTGGGGGGGTCTTGAAGGGAAGGGCCCGTGGGGGGGCATGCTGGCAGGGCCTGGAGTCCTGAGGGGGTAGCACTCCCTGGAGGCATGGGTGTCACCTCTGGGGGCAGCCTCAACTGCTCCTGATCCAGCTGCATCCCCAAAGCGGCTGTTCCCTGTCCCCGAGGTGGGGACAGCTGTAGGGGAGGGGCGGGGCGGTGCCACGTCAGGATCCCCTTCCCTCCTCCCAAAGTAGGAAAATCCCTCTGCCCGGTATCACATTGTTGAGAATTAACTTTGTTGAAATAAAAATTGGTTGTGGTATTAACTCGGCCTCGAGGATTTTCTCCGGGATCCTAGAGGCCGCAGAGGGGTCAGACGCCCATTCCCAGAGGCAGCCGCTGGCTCGGGTTTCAGGGGCGCCAACGACCTCCCCTGGCTGTAGCCCTTGCCCCTTGGACACGGCGCCTGGCTTCTCGGGGTTGGGGCTGGGAGAGGCTGAGGGAGCCACAGCCCTGCCTTCTCTCGCGCAGGCCGCGGTGGGGACGATGTGGGCAGCGTGGGTCTCAGGTGTCGGTCCCTGCCTACTCCCACATCTGTGTCACTTGGCAGCCGTGGCTGAGGAGCCACAGGACACCCCTTACACACCCCTCAGGGCTCTGCCACAGCCTCAGCCTCCCCGCCTCTCTGGGCCTCGGTTTCCCTGCCTGTAAAATGGGAGAATCGTCCCAGCTCAAGGTGTGGCAGCCCTGAGTGCAGACGGGCGGCTGGGGGATCAGAGGGTGCCAGGCAGACACACGGGCACTCGCAGCCTTAGCACGGCCTCATTGGCCACAGACAGAAGTTAACACCCCTGGCTGTCCACCAAGAGGGCGCCATCCGGAAGGCTCCCTGAGACCAGCTCCTGGGGGAGCAGGTGGAGGACTTGATCCTGCGGTGCCAGGATGACAGCGGCCACCAAACTGTACTTTCCACACATCTGCAGGCCTGGGTGCCAGGGCTCGATGAGCAAGAGGAGCAGAGACGGGGGCGCAGGGCAGGTCCTGTGTCCCGGTAGCCGGGGGGGGCGAGACTTCCCAGCTGGTGGTCCCCTCGCAGCCTCGTCTGCCCACATACCAGGCTGTGTGTTTTGGGGGGTGGGGTGCAGCCTGGGAACAGGCTGGGCTGGGGGCCTGGGAACAGAGGCGGGGGCCCTGGGGGATGCTCGAGCGGGGCCAGCTGTTGCTGCCTGGCTCCAGTTCCCACTCTGCACTAAGGCCAGTCCCTGGGGCCACGGCCGGTGGTCTGCCTGGGCGGGAGTGGGCGGCTGCGTCTTCCCCTGGTGGTCGTCCCTGGGGCAGCAGAAGTGGGGACAGCCACCTTCAAGGTGAGTGGCAGAACCAGCCAGCAGGGAGGGTTCTCCTGTGCCCCCAGCCCCATGTGCAGCAGGTCTCAAAGCCTGCTCTAAACACCCGAAACTTCCTGAACCCCCCATGCCCCCTCACCCAGCGCCCAGGCCAACCTCCTGCCTGGTGTGTGCTGGAGGAAGGGAACCCATCTGCTTCCCCGTCCCCTGCCTGCGCCCAGGCCCTCACTCTGCAGCATGAGCCTCGCACCAGCCCACACCCTCCGGCCTCTGCTGGGGCTGGTCCCCACCACCAGGATCACCCAAAACTCCTCCTCAGCCCTGAAGATCTCACGCAAGTGTCCCTGTCCCTAGGAAGCCACTCTTAACACTGGGCCCTGTACCAACCTAGCATCCTCCTCCTTTCAAGCCTCCTCCTGTAGTGCCCTGCATCTGGCACAAGGCTGGGCACCAGGGTGGGGGACACAGCTCCACCACCACGAGAGACAGTCTCACCCTTTATGGAGGCCTCCTTCCCAATGCCTCAGTTTCCCCATCTGAACTACCCTTGGCTGAAGGCATCCATGGCACTGAGGGAGCAAGTGTGAGCTCGGGGGGTGGGGGGTTCACACTCTGCCTGTCCAGGGGCCTGAGGAGGGTAGGGACTCTGAAGAGGCCAGTGCCATGGGGCGAACGGGGGTACCCGCGGCAGGAGGGAGGGGCCCGCTGGCCGCCCGGCAAACACTCAGCTGGCTTCAGCTGAGGCCGGGGGGCAGAGAGTCTGGCGGGAGCCAGAGGGGGAATCTTCTTACTCCTAAAATCCCGCCCGCCTGCCCGGCAGGCTCCAGGGAAGCCCTGTGATGCGGGAACCTGATATTTTAAGACTTAAAGCAAATGTTTCTGGAGCCTGAGCCGCGCTGAGGCGCCCGCCCATGCCTCGTCGGGGCAGGGCCAGCGGGGAGGAGGGACCCCTCCCACCCCCTGTGAACCAACCCTGCCCCTCCCTGGGCCAGAGTTTATGGTGACAGGAGGGGTGGTGGGACTGGGATACCCTGGAGCACCTGAGGCTCCCCACCACCTTGCCCACCCAACCCAGAGCCCAGGGATGCCACCGACTGCCCTTCCCCACCTCCGTCGGGTGGACATGTTCAGAAGTCACCTGCAGCTCAGAGCTATGAAACCCTAAGCTTCTGTCTGAGCAGGCCAGAGATCTGGGGTTGACTGGTGATGTCTGCCTGGGGTGCGGTAATGCAGTAGTGATTTGTAGGTGGGACCCGGCTCCACGGAGACAGAAAAGCCACATGACAGGGTTTCTTCACCTCAGGATCAGAAAGGTGGGCCACACTCCCAAGCGCAAGCCAGCAAGACTATCAGAGCCAAGAGCCTCCTCAGGGGCTGTGTCCGCCTTTTCACAGGTGAGGAAACTGAGGCCAAGAGGCAGACAGCCCTTCCAGGGTCTCATGGAGAGCCTACAGCCAGCCCTGCTGTGTGGTCTCTTCTCTGCCCCACCAATCTGCCTGAGCTCCTACAGGCCCTCCTGCCTCAAGGGGTAGCGCTCTGGACAGCTAGCTTTCGGTTGGGACAGACCAAGTGTGAATCCCAGCCCGTCTGGAGCCCTCAGGGTGCCATCTGCTCACGTTGACTCGGCTGCCTCACTGGGCCTTGGCGAGCGCCACCACCGGGCCTTGGCCTGATCCTCAATGGCTCTGCTGCCCTGGTGAACTCCTGTGCGCCCTCAAAACCCACTGGAGCCTGAACCGTGAGCCCTGGGAAGCCACACCCCCCGCGCCAGCCCAGCAGTGCATCAGCACCCCCATGGAGGATTCCTCCCCTCATTGCCCCCCAGGAAGCCCACCAGCCCCCCCCACCTTAGGCAGTCCCTGGCCTGGCTCTGCCCGACACCTCACCAGACAGGCCTGGGCTCACGCCATGAGGACAGACCCTGGGTGACTGTGCCTCAGTTTCCCCAACTCTGAAATGGAGACTGTATGGATGGGTGTTGAGCCCTGGGAGAGCTGAGAGTGGAGCCCACACAGGGCCTCTGGGGCCCCACTCTCTGCTTCAGGAGCCCAGATGCCACCCACAGACCCCTGCCGGGCTGGGGGCCAGGGAGCTGTGCCGTGTGGGCTGAGGGAGACTGCTCTGAGGCCAGTTCTCCCACGGTGGTCACAGCCAGCACCCGGGCCTCTGCTGCCCCCATGGCCCCATTAGTGCCCCACCGAAGCTTTATCGCAGCATTTTTTCCATTCTTTGTGACTCAGTTTCCCCGCATAAACCTTGGGAAAGGGCATATGGGCAGAATTTGGAGGAGAGCATATCCCAGGCACTCCGGGCGGCTGAAGGGTGGGCAGGGGGACGTGGGGAGCTGGGGGGTGAGGGCCACGAGACCCCCACCAGGCCCCCCAGAGGTGAAAAGAGGGCAGGGCCCCCCAAGTAGCAAGCAAAGAACCAGATTAAACCAAGGGCGGAAGAGCACTGCCCACTGCCCCCCCACAGAGCCCCCAAACACAGAGCCGTTTCCCCGGCCTCTCCGAGGAAGGCCAAAGGGGGAAGAACGAAGGCTGCGATCCCCGGGCACCTGATCCTACCCTTGGCACCAGATCCTCCGACTACAGAATCCCCTTTGGGGCTGCACCCTCCCAGGGCCAGTGACCTGGGTCCCCTCCTAGGCCTGTGGGCTGGCCAGAGGTTGAGGCAGACAGGCTCAGAGCCAGCTCCTCCTGGAAGCTCCTCCTGGAAGTCCTTGTGGACTCACTCACCTGCCCACAGGTGAGGCAGGCATGGACAGGAAGGTGGCATTGAGGCCCCCTCCTCCCCTCGCCCCATTCCCAGGCCCCCGGCCCTATTCGGGCCCTCAGGCTCCAAACCAGAGAAACTAGAGGAAGAAGAAACATGCCCACACTGCAGCCTCCACCACGTCCAATGTCTCTGGTGTAGACGGGGCCTCGGAGCTGGGGTTCTGCTCCCCGGTCCTGGGGGACTTCAGAGTGTAGCTGCCCCTGTGCAGCCAGCATGCAGCCTCCTCGTCTGCCCCATGCATCCCTCAGCCCAGGCCTGCCACAGGCACCCAGCGTTGGCCCTGCACATCCCGCTCTGAGCCAGCTGTCCCAGACGTCATGGGGTGCCTCTGGGGAGTGAGTGTCTTGTCACCAGGAGCATGCAAGTAGGGCAGAAGACTGCAGCAGGCTGGCCAGACATAACTCATTCCCTGCAATTCTTTTCAGACAGTCTCTAGACCCAAGACTCCATCCTAGAGCCCGAGGTTCTGGGATTCTGTCCTCTGAGATGGCAACACTCACTTATTCAATCAACAAACACCCCAGGTAGGTCCATGGCAGCTGGGTATCTCAGGCTTATTAGCCTCCACTCTCCCCTCCACATGCCCTGCCCCATTCCCTCTCCAAGGGTCAGGCCAGGCCACTGGCCCCTCAATGCCTCAGAGAGGCCTCCCCTCCCCGAGTCGGCCACTCCTGCCCCAAGGCCCTTGCACAGGACCACAGCTGGAAACCGGAAAGCTCCCTCTCTTTCAGGTCTGCGTGGTGTTTTCCAGCAAATGTGCAGATAGCTTGACGCTCCCACTCTGCAGGAAGGAGAAGGCGAGAAAGCCGTGCGTAGGGCGACGGAGCAGCAGGGCCAGCGAGGAGAGCCACGTGCTCACGGGGCGGTGGGGGAGCGCTGGGGCCCAGGATACAGCCTGAGGGCCAAAGTGGGAGAGGGCAGGGACCCTGCCCCAGCCTGGCCCCACCTGCTACCCCCTAGATGCTGAGACAGGAGGCAAGGTCCAGAGGGGACTTCAGAGGACACTGGATCGAGTTCCGTCAGCTGGGCTAGTTGTCAGCTCAGAGCAGCCAAGAGAAGAGGCTTTTGTGGGGCTTTTCTTGGTGGGGAGGACAAGGACAGCACACAGGACAGGGTGGAGCCTGAGGTGAAGGGGACAGAAGAGCCCTGCAGGGGCGAGTACAGAGGGACGTCGGGCAGGGCCAGAGATCATCCCTCAGTGACCCCACGTGGCCAGATGGATGGGTCTGTTCCCATGTGGGGCTGTGGGCCTGCGGCTGAGGCTGTAGAGGCCAGACAGTGTCCAGCTGGAGTGGCGGGGCTGGCCCTATGTGTAAGGGCTTGGCCACGCTGCCGTGCCGGGCCGGCCCGCCCTTCCTGGGGCCTGGCAGCAGCCTCAGAGGTGGGGCGCAGGAGAGGGCAGGTTCCAGGGCTGCCCCGAGCAGGGCGGGCTGGGCACCCAGCTGTCCTGTGAGGACAGGGGACACACTGCCCCACCCTTGGGCCATGCTACCGGACACTCACATGACCCCCTCCTGGCTGCCCGCCTGCCAGCACGCCTGCCAATCACACTGACCTTCCCACTAGCACCTGCTGGGGGCTGACAGAGGTCTCTATTCCCGGCCGGGCGCCTGCTGGGGTTATATTTAGGCCATGGGGCCCCGGGGGTGGGGGTGCTGCTGACCCCCTCCAGGGCCCAGGGCAGGGCAGCTGGGCCTGATGGCTCAAGCGGAGCTCGGAGGCCCCAGTGCCGCCTGCGGGGCCTCCCCCTCAGATCCTCGTCCCACGCACAAGCTGGGAGGGCTTGGGCCACCGTGTCCGTGGGAAACTGAGGCTGGTCTGAGGTCTGAGCTCCCGGCCTTGGGAGAGCGGGGCTGTCAGCGCTGAGGGGAGAGGCCAGGGGTTCCGGGCTGGGTAGGGTCCGGGGCAGGCCCAGCCATGCTATGAGGTCATTCCCTCCTGGGAGCTCCCAGGGCCCTGGCAAGGGGATGCTGAGCCCCAGGCCCTTCCTGCCCGGCCCGGGCTGGAGTGCTCTTCCCTCCTGCTGCCCAGGCAGGATGTTCCAGGGAGGAAATGGCCCCTCAGAGGCCACCCCACCCCGATGGAGTCCAGGGCCACTTCCTGCCCTGTGTGGGCCTTGGTTCTGCCCCCATTCTGCCAGCCAGGCCGGACCCCAGACTTCCTGCCCCGCTCTCAGCCTCACCCAGCCTGGGAGGCACAGTCGGAATGCACTGGGCTACCAGGCCTGAGAGCCCCCGGGCCCCCTGCCCTCGCCCCACAGCCCTGGTCAGAGGGATGCAAAACCCACCCGCCCCCTGCCCAGCCTTCTCCAGCGCCAAGGTACCTCCTTCAGACAGTCCCTGCTGGGCACCACCTGCTGCTCTGCAGCCCCTCTTTGTGGGGACCATGGGCCTAGGCCACCCAGGTCCAGTCCCAGAAGCTGGCGGCTGCATGGGAGCAGCACCTGCCTGCAGCCCCGCAGGGCCAGCCTGAAACCAGTGGGCCAGGCTGGGTCCCATGGGTCCTCCTGGCAGAGGTCGTGACCCAGCTCCGTGGGCAGCCCTGTCCCCAGGGGTGGTCACCCTTTAGCTCAGCCCCCACCCACCAGGCCCTCCACACCCTATTCAATGGGGCTTCCTGCCCTGCTGACACCAGACCTGGGAGAGTGTCCTGGTCACCCTGCCCAACTACCCCCACCCCCCGCAACAGGAAGCACGTAGCTGGGGGATTATGGGGCTACAGGACTGGGATTGGAGGGGCCGAGGGCGGGGCTGGGGGCTCTGGGCGGAAGTGGGGCCTCGGCCCACTCTTAGGTTCAGGAAGTGGGGTCTCGGAAGCTTCCTCTCGGCCAGACGTGCTCTTGCTCTTGCTCCGGTGCTGGGCAGCCGGAGGGTCAGAGGCCTGGCCGCAGCTGCCCCTCCTGTCCAGCCAGCCACCAGCTGGGTGGCCTGTACTGCAGCAGGCCTCGGCCTCGTAGCTGGGTGTCCCTCAGGTCCCCTGCAGGTGGCCAGCACTCAGGACCGGAAGGCTCTGAGTTGGCCCGGCCTGGAGGCATGGCGTGGGCTCAGGGCACACTCAGGCGCCCTCAGCCTAGGCCTGTGTTGCCTCCAGTCAGACCTCCCTGAGCCCCAGTTGCCCACCTCTGCAGTGAGGTGACGATGTTGGACCCCACCAGACTCAGAGGAGCTGACAATGACCCTGGAGATGAGCTGACCAGGACGGAAGACGCTGGGCCTTCAGGGGCCGGGGCAGTGTGGGCCAGGCCCTGCCAGACTCCCAGTCCCCAGCCCGTGGCCCAGCTTCTGTCCATCCTACAGCCTTCCTGTGTGCCCACCCGGCTCCCCTGAACTTGGGGGTGCAGCCCCCCAGGGCCTTTCCTGTCACCCAGGGCTGGGCCCAGCCTGGTGCCCCATCAGTTCCGCAGATACATGTCTCTAAGGAGCCAGAGCCGGGAGCCAGCCCAGCCTGGAGGCCTCCCGGGCTCCTGCACACACAGACAGGTGCCGGGAAAGGCTGCAGGGGACTCCGGCCCAGTAGGCCCAGGCTGCAGAAGGGCGGGGTGGGGTGGCGGGGAGCTCTTGCCCTTGGGCAACTGCTGGGAGCAGGGGAGGTGCCCTGGAGCACCCCACCTGCAATGGCTGGACTGTGCCCCCACTGCACTGATGGATGGAGAGCTGGAGGCTCTGGGGACCCATGTGCTGCGTCTCAGTCCCCCTGAATCCCTGCGCCGGGAGCACCACTGGTTGGGGCGAGGCCGGCACCTCAGCTCCGGAGTCTGGGTCTGTGCCTGTGCTGAGGCGGGGACGGGCCCCCCCTGGCCCACACATGACGGGCAGTCGTCCATCAGCACGGCCAGCCCCTCTGCCATCCATCACCAGCCGCCGGCCACGGGAGGAATGGCCAGGAGGAATGGTCTGTTTGTTTTGCCAGCTCCGCGTCTCTCCCTGGGGCGGGGCTGGAGGAAGTGGTCATTTCCTACCTGGGCAAGCGGGTGGACAGCAGGGCCAGGCAGGGCAGAGCTGGGCTGGGATGGCCCCATGCGGATGTCCAGGGCTTGCCTCGGTCTCCCCTCTGGCACTAGAGCCAGTGACACTGAAATTTTCTGACTGTTCCCACGGTGGCTGTCTCCAGCCGGGTCACTCACCCCTGCCCCTTGCCACTGAGTAGGGTGGGCTCAGGTGTCAGCTGCCACCAGGTGGGGGGTCCCCCTGTCTGAAATCCAAGATGCTTGATCCCGGCTGTCCACACTGGCCACGGGGAGTGGCTCGGCTAGGTGCAGACCATAGACCAATTATAGTTGGGGTTGGGAATGCCGGGAGTTCTAGAAGGGCCTGGGCGCCAATGTGAAGACGTCCAGCTCAGATCAGATGTGATCACATTTGATCCAGATCAGATCAAATGTGACTCTTGGGGTCACATTTTAAAAGGCAGCATATGTAGAATGGCGGAGGTGACATCCTATACCCAGAGGCTGCTGTCCAGACCTGGAACAGGGTCCTCAGCACCCCCCCATGACCCATGCTGCTTCATGATGGTGGAATTTGCACGGTACGAGGCAGCTGCAGGTACATGTGCAGACATGGTATACGTAACAGGTATCATTTGCTGACACTGTGCTAGGCGCCCGAGACTCATTTTTATCGATTCTCACAACACGCTCAAGGCTCTGGTGGCTGGAACTCGGATATGTCACATACAGCTGCAGCCTCAGACCTCTGCCCGTATCCTCTGACCCACAATAAGTCTCCTTCGTTCCCCCTAGGCCTGGGCTACCAAGGGGGGCCTGCTGCAGCATCTGGGCTGGGAGCTGTCGGGCCCCTGCTCCAGGGCAGATGCCAGGTGCACACTGAGTGTCAGAGGGGCCTCTGTCCCCAGGAAGCAGAGCCGGGCACCCAATGCTGGAATCAGAGAAATGTCCTTCAGCTTCAGTCCATACGGTTCAGGGTCTCCTCCCTTCCCCCTTGGGTGGCCCCTGTTTTCTTACCCCCCAGGCAGCTGTGACGATTGCATAGCATTTCTTCATTTAGAAGCAAGACCTCCTTCCAGAACTTTCTCCTCTTAGACCTGAGCTGCTTCCTCTGCCCCGGGACAGCCCAGCAGATGTGTGCAGGGTATCGCTCCATTTCACCTCCCCAGAGTGAGAGACACTCTGCCCTGAATTAAGACTCTGGCTGGTGGCAGCGACGTTAGGAAAGAACCTGATTGTGACCACTCACTCAAGGTGGGAGTGACTAGCAGTCACCTGCCTTGAATGTGCAGAGACAGGCGGGAGGAGGTGGGGGTGGGACATTAGAGGTCACAGAGGGAACTCTCTGGGGAGAGGGGAAGGCTCCGGGGCCAGTCCCCCCGTCCTCCGGGGTTCTGAGCCCCCAGCCCAGCCTTCAGCTCACAAGGGCTGGCCCAGCAGGACTCGTGTGCCGCCCTGATGACATTTGAGGCCACGCTGCTCTACACACATGGGCCAGGCCAGTCTTCTTGGGGCCACCTTCCCTGTCCTCTGAAGCTCTGGGTGACCCTGAGTCTGGCCTGGAAGGGAATGGGGACACAACAGCAAGTGTGCTGGGGCCAGCACCACCCTGACAGTCCCAAGGAATAGGCAGAATCAGCAGAGTGCAGCCTGGCTGGGCCTGAGCTCCAGCTGCAGTGGGCGCCTCGGCCACTCACACCCGCCACCCGGGCCGCGCTGTTCCCAGGGAGCCTGAGACAGCCCGGCGCCCGCCCACACCATCACCCGGGATAGGGTGGCCGCTCGGTCAGTTGGTCCTGGCAAACACCCTGGAGGGAGGGGCTGGACTGGCTTTGGGGCACCGGTGAAAGCTCACATCCGTCTGTCTGTCTGCCCAGCACAGCTGGTGTCAGGCACCCACTCAGCAGGACGGGGCAGCTGGTGCCTCCACGCCGCCCACGCCCTCCTATCCTGGCAGCAGAGGCCAACTTCGCCCACCCCCTCGGTGGAAGCCTGAGTGGGGCAGCTGCCCACCCCTGTCCTTCTGGTCCTGGTGCTGGGCTGGCCGCAGCAAGCTGAGGGTCCAGGCCTAGCCAGGGTCCCTTCCCTCCTCCGCCCCACTGGCATTACCTCAGAGCAGACGGCAGCTTGAAGGGGACCCAAGTTGTGGGAGGGGCTTTGGTAGAGGCAAAACTGCCCCCACCTACCGCCAGCTGCCAGGAGAGCAGGAAGGGCCCAGGTGACCCCCCACCCACCATACACAGATCCATGCCAGACCCCCTGGGCCGCTGGAGTCACCTAGGCAGAGGCAGAAGAGGCCAGGGAGGAGGGGTGTGTGGAATAACCGGCTCCAAGTCCCAGCCCAGGACGGTCCTGGGACTGACCGGCGAGTGGGCCCAGCAGGCAGAGGCTGGCAGCCCGGCCCCTCCCCCCGCAGCTGTCTCCAGCTCCCACCTCCCTCTCAGGACTCCTATTTCACTGAGGAGATTAAGACCACCTGGCGAGAACCCCCTCCCGACCCTCCCCTCGCCCGGCCCTCCCCACTAGCCCCATGGCCCCTTGGGGTGCCCTCCCAGCCCCCGCCCCGCCTCTCCCACCCCACATTCCCACGCAGCCTCCACGCCCCGCCCGGCCTTGCTGTGGGCCTGGCATCACCGCTGCTCTGGTGACCACCTCCGATCACTTCCCCTACAGCCCACTACGCCACCTGGTCTGTCCCTCCTCTGAGCCCAACCCCTCCAGTCCTCACCCTCCATGCCCCCAGCTATGCCTGTGGCACCAGCACTGTCCCCAGCCCTATCTGTCAGTGGGTCCCGTTCACCTCCCGCCCTGCGGTTCCAGGCCCAAGCTCAGCAGGGTGGCTGCGGCCTCTTGCGTCCTTGCTGGGTCTGGGACACAGGTTCTGAGCCGGGCCCCTGTGCAGGTCCAGCAACTGGTGGGCAGCGGGGGGCTCAGCTAAGGGCCCCCATCCTGTCCAGCCAGCCGTGGGGCAGCAGGCCGGCCTGACTGACGCTGGCTCAGACAGACCAGGGAGGAATCTGAGCTCTGCAAACTGCAGCTCTGAGCTTGCCTGTTTGTTTGCTTTTGAGAAATTCCAACCTGGTTCAGCAGAGCCTCAGAGGAGGGAGAGATGTGCCGGGGCTGGGTGGGGCTGGGGCACACTCGTGAACATGGGGAAACTGAGGCTGAGTCTGGGCACAAGGATCCAGTGGGGAAGCTAGGAGAGGTCACATAAGTGGGCTTCCCTGGGGCAGGGGTGAGGACACCCCTCTCCAAGCCTCTGTTGGGCCGGGAGGCTTCTCGGGAGGAGGGAGGGTGCAGACATCTATACACTCTGCTGGGGGAACCAGCTGGAATTTGGGGTGGCCTAAGGGGGCCAGGCAGCAACGATGGTGACATTGGCAGAGGAGCCCACATGAGCTCGCCTGGTGCACCCTGTGTGGCCTTGAGCCATTTCTCCCATTTCTCAGATGAAAACATTAAGGCTTGGGGAGGTCAAGGTGTGTCCCCGGACACAGAGCCCTGCAGGGTGAGCCTCACTCCTGGCCCCAGCTCCTGACCACTAAGACGCACCACCGCCCTGGTTCCTCCCTGCTCCAAAGGGCAGAGGGGACAGGGCCCTGCCTGAAGGAGTCCTGCTCTCCGTTGAAACGAAATGCTATTCCTGGCTTTCGACCAGCTCCCTCCAGTCTGGCTGCCACTGACCACGGGGTGCTGGCCCTCCACAGGCCCTCCGCTGGGGGTCCCATGCGGGAGCCTTGCCCTCAGGCTCTTATGCCCTTACGCTGACTCTGCTGTGACTGTAGTGTCCCCAATACCTGCCCCAGCCTGGGCAGTCCACCTGCCTTCAGCCCCAGCTTCATCAGGGCTTCCCTGGGAAGGCCATAGGGGTATGGCCGGCCCCACAGACAGAGGCAGAAGGCCGAGGTGGGCCGACCCAGAGCGGTGGGCGACGAGGCTCCGAATGCTGGACCAGGAGCCTGGGCATGGGCCCGGGCTGGCAGGGGCCGGCAGCGACGATCCGGCAGCCCCGGGGGCTCTGCCAGGCTCTGCACTCGGACCGGATTTCCACACACAGTTTCTCCCGGCTGGCACACTGACCATGTGGCAACTTGAGTTAATCAAGCATTTAATGAAAATTCCGAGTTTGATATATTTGAGTATTTTAGATGGTTTTAAGGAGCGAGGCAACATACCCAGTGATTTCCGGGAGCACGGCTTCACCAGGAGCTGACACCACTCCTCACTGCCTCTGGCCTGTCCTGGGTCCTTGCTCCGCACAGCGGCCCAGTCTCAGGGACTCCCAGGCCAGGGTCGGGGTTGGGGTCTGAGCACGGAAAGTGGCCTCCCTGTAGGTTCCACCAGGAAGGGTCCCTGTCGACCGATTCCGTTATGGGAGTCTCTCCTGTACCAATGTCCACGGCATCGGCCCACCCATTGGACCTTCTCCTGAGGGTCATCATCTGAGTGTGTCACCCTCAGGGGATAGTCTGACACGAGGGGACTGAAATACTGTATTCTCCCTTAACACATTGCACCAGGTTCCACACAGGCCACGCCCACGTCACGTCAATCTAAGGCCCTTGCATCACTTGAGTTACTGAAATGAGCATCACCGTCACTGCAGAGGAGCCACAGCAGCTGCTGTGCGTGATGAGTGCACTCACGTGTGTGTGCTGGTGTCTGTGTCGGCGGCGTGTGTATGTGTGTGTGTCAATGCTCACAGCTGTGTGTCTGTGTGTACAGCGTGCACGCATGCCCATGCTCACAGGTGTCTGTACATGTGCACAGGGTGTGCCCAAGCTCACTTCTGTGTCTGTGTCCAGCGTGTGCATGTGTACAGGTGTGCCCATGGTCATAGTATATGGTGTGCTCACATGTGTATGTGTGTTTGATCATGTGCCTGGTGTGGGCACACGTGTGTGTGTGCATGTGGTGTGGGTGCCTGAGCACAGGCAGGTGGGGACTGCTATCCAGTCGGCTCCCCTGGTGCCCACAGGGATGTGGGGGACAGCCTGCAACTGTCCACGTTCTGACAGCACACCTACAGGAGTCTGGGGGCATGTTCCTTCTCCTAGAAAGCATGGCTCCCAGGTAGGGGCCACAGAGTGAAAGGAGGGGCTGGGAGGGGCTGTTTGTCGCATCCACCTCCCCGCCCCAGGGAGAGAGAGGTCCGGCCTCCTCACCAGCCTGCATATGGATCATCGGGTCTCTGACCCTCACTTCTGCCTGCTGGCACCTGGGGAGGAGGGGCTAGTGTGGCCAGTAGATGGACAGACAGATGGACAGCCAGCTCCCCATGTGGCTGGGTCCTCCCACCAAGTGGGCAGCTAAATCAACAGGCTCAGAAATTAGAGAGGGGCCCAGGGCCTGGCTGTCCATCAGTCTGTCTGTCTGTTTGTTTGTTCTGGAGTTGTGGGAACTTCCAGTCTGCAGGGGGCCCTGGTGCCTGGCGAGGTCAGGGGGCAGGGGGTGCCATCACCCATCCGGCCTAGCCAGCCCCTCACCATCTCCCCCACCTGGCCTCCTGGGAACATGGCCCAGAACACAGCACCCACAGTTGGGGGGAGGCAGCCAGGCCTGGGCAGATGGGAGGCTGGAGGCAGCTGTGTGTGGCTGTGCAGACCCTGACCCATCCCCTCCCAGCTCTGAGGAGGCTGGTGTCACCAGTGGCTGTGCCTCCCTGTCCTGTCGTCTCTCCTACCCACGCTTTCCCCCTCCCACATCTGCCTCTCTCAGGGTCTCGGTTTCCATCTTCGTTCATCCTGCAGTCACTGGGCCCCAAGGGCCCAGGCACTAGGACTCTGGGCAGGGTCAGGCCCTACGCTGGGGCCAGCCTGCACCTAGGCCAACCTCACCGCACCCCTGCCCAGCGTCTCTCCCCACCCATCAGCCACCCAGCCACAGGAGTGTACACACCAGGCTGTTCCTAACTCCCAGGCCGTTCTGCTTGGCCAGGCTTATAGGGACATCTCCTTGGAGTCCTCAGTCTCCCTCCAGTGAACCCCACTGTGGGCCTGGGGCTCCTGCCTGCTGTCTAGCATCGCCCTGTCCCCAGCTCAGGGCCAGTCACAGAGCACTTCCCAAGCGCCTGCAGTTTGGGCAAACACCACTGAGGACACCTGGAGGGGAGCTCCACAGAGACTTCCTTTCCTGGAGAGGGGGCCAGCCCCCACGCCTCAGGAGGAGCCCAGGGAGGGAAGACTCGAGGAGGAGCGAGGTGCAGTAGGGGCCACCTAAGTGACAAGCTGGGGAGGGGCCCCACTGAGACCCCAGGCTGAGTAAGAGATGTCACCTACTTCCCCAACCCCACCAGGCAGTGTCCAGCGGCACAACAGACACTGTGGCGGGGCAGGGAAGCCACTCCCTCTCCTCCTCCCCCCTCGCTGTGGGCCTGGCCCCTGTTGCGGCTCCAGCTCAGTCCACATCACCAAGACCCCCAGTTCTGACTCAGCACCGCCTGAGGGTCTGCAAACCCTCTGTGTCTGCGCAGACGCTAGCGCTGCTGCATGAGGGCCACACATGGGACCCCAGTTTTGACGCAGCCTCGTGGCAGCCCCTCCCCCACCGGGGGTGCCCAGGATTCTTCTCCGCGCTTGGCGACTGCGGGCCCTAGAAGGGACAGAGGCCACAGCCAAGCAGCCCTGCGCATAGCACTGGCGCGCAGCCCTCACCCACCCACCTCCAGGGCTCAGGGTATCAGCCCGTCCACGCCCACCAGGGTCACCCAGAATGTCGCGTTCATTGATGTCGCAGGCCCAGCGCTTTCATGGGATGGAGGGACGATGGGGCGTGTCCCAGGGGAGGGCCGGGTCGCTGCGCAAGTACCCGCTGGGGAGGGCCAAGAGTCAAGCGGTGGGAACTGCTCCGGGAAGAGAGCACAGAACCTCCGGGGCGCGCCTGCCTTTCCCGTCTCCGGCGAAGGTTGGCCCTGCGGCCGCTCACCCCGAGACTCCAGCCTCAGCTCTCAGTACCAGCCCCCTGGGTAGCTGGGCCCGGGGCAGAGCAGCTGGCTGCAGCGGAAGGGCCGGGTGTAGGTGGCTCCTGCTTCCCTGCCCAGCCTTCCTCCGAGACCCGAGGCTGCCTCCAGGAAGGCGCTGGAAGCAATTCCAGGCGATCACTCCTAAAACGAATTAGCAAGGTCAAGTAGAGCTCAGCTCCTCTCAGTGCTTCCCTCTGCACCGCAGCCCGATTCTGCTCCCTCCCTACTCTGACGCCTGGAGGAAGGGTCCCCACGCACTGCGCATTCTTGGGTGCCCCTCCTCGTGCCGATGTCGCCTGGGCCGCCTGTGTGCATATTTGCAAACAGCTTGGGATCCATGCCGGGGGCACGGGTCATGGGCAACTTGTCTGGGGACACACGAGCTGGGAAATCGGTGCACCCGCCAGAGACAGGAGGGGGTGCGGGTCCTTCCAGGGCTCAGAACAGAGAGCGCTGAGTGAGTGCTGAGCGGCAGGCAGGGCGCTGAGCCTTTGTGACAGACAGGAAGAGAGGAGTGGGGTCCCGCTGGGTGGGCTTGAGGGCGCCTGTCTGAAGGCTCCCCCGGGGGAGCCAGCGAGCCCAGGGAGGTGGAGCTGGGCGGACAGCCGGGCTGCCAAGATTCTCCAGGGGCAACCTCCATCGAGCTGGGGAGAAAACTTCCGAAATTAGGGCTTGCTTCACTCGAAATTCCCAAGACGCGGGGCGGAGGACGAAGTGTGAGTGAGTCTCTGCACCCGGGACCCCCGCAGTGCTAGGATGTCCTAGGGAGCCCGCACAGGACCCTGCGCGCTGCGCAAAGAGCCCGAGGGCAAGGCAAAGCCTGCAGCAAGTCCTCACCCCATGCCGCCCCTCCAACTTCCTGCACTCAGCCAAGTTTCTGGTCCCCGAGCCTCGGTTTTTGGGCCTGTACAATGGTCTCCTCATAGCCCCACGCCGCTCAGCCCTCTGCCCGCGGAGGAGGGACCAAGCCGCCCAGGCCCCAGCCTTGCATCACGCCCCGAGGAGTCAGCCCCGGTGCAGCTGGAGTCCCCAGGCCGCCCCTACCCTCCTGGCGCACGCGAGGCCAGGACTCCTACCTCGCCGTCAGGGAGGTGCGGCCGGCAGGGGGAGCGAGGTGGAAGGGAGCCGCCGCCGGTCCAGGTGAGGGAGGAGCGCCTGTCGCGGGCCTGTGCCGGGGTGCTGCGCTCGCGTGCGGAACCATCGTGTGCGGGGCCTAGGCCACCCAGCGGGCGCGCTACCTCTAGGCTGCCAGCGGGTAGGCACCAAGGGTGGGGCGGCGGCGGGCGGCCAGGAGCTCGGGCGAGTGGCGAGAGCCAGCGGGCGGTGCAGCGCTCAAGAGGGAGGGAGGGTCCTAGGAGCCCTGCCCTGCTGGGCGGTGGAGGTGGTGGCCTCGCGCTTCGTGAGCTTCAGGCCCCTTTAGCCCAGAGCTCCGGAGGGCCCCGGCTTTGAGCAGTGGGGTCGGGGGTTTCGAAATCGATCGAGTATGGACAGCGGTTGGGCGCAGTCCGTCTGGCGATGGAACAGCGTGGTGGGGGCTCCTCACCTCTTCCCAGCGCCTCAGGCCTGGTTGCCCGGGTGTTCCACCACTCTGATGGCAGAGCGTTTGCTGACCAGCCCGCCGACGGTCCCGGCTCCTGCACGAAGGGGTTAATTGGGGGCTGGGAGGGCTCTGCTTCCCGCTCCACCTCAGATGCAGAGGTCTGGGACCTCAGGACTGTGCCTTAGGGGCTGACTCAGAGTCCCAGGAGGCTCCAGGGTTTTTCACTTTCACTTCTCCCTTCTCAATGCTGGCCTCACCCGAAGGCTCAACATCTGGTGGCTGCCCTCCTGTGTGCACATGTGGAAGGTTCCCTCAGTTGCACAGGACACAACCTCGGGCACCGGCCCAGTCTGGGGCCATGTGCACCCTGGATAATGCAAAACCTCATGCAGAACTGCCACTTCCCCCCACACCAGGACCCACGCACAGGCCGCCTGGCCAGGGCCTCTCTGGGTGCCCCCCCAGCACGCCCATGCTCTGCTCCCACCAACTCGCCTCCCTGGGGTCCTCCCCTCCACCAGGAGCAGCTTCTCCTAGGGGCCTGGGGGCAACAGGCTGGCTCTGCTCAGGGAAGAGGGAAAGGTGCCAGGGGCTCAGCAGGCCCCCACACAGCACTCCTCACTAGACCTGTTCCTGGACCCCCTCAGTGACACTGTCACTGAGTGACACAAGTCACTGTCACTGTCATGGCCCCGAATGGCCACTCAGGGCTGGGGAAAAGCCCTGGTGACAGCTTCCCCTTCCCAACATGGTCCATAAAATTCCAGCTGCAGGCCTGGGGCAGGACACGGGCTCCCTGCACACGCAGTGAAATGCACCACATCCCGGACACACAGCACTCTCAGGCTCACACGATTTCCTGGGCCCCTGGTCTTCAGTTCCCTATGCCTCCCCAGCCCCCAGTCAGTGCCCTCTCCAGCCCAGGCCTGAGGCCCTGAGACTGTAAAACCCTGGGAGAGGCTGCCTGCCTTTCACTCCCACGGCAAGCAAGCGCAAGCACAGGCCTACAATGGAGGTGTACCCAGAGAGGCCTTGGACACCGAGGCCCTGACCTCCGGCGCCTCAATGCTGGGCCAGGGAGGCTCCGAGCTTGATACCCAGCTGGAGAGACCCTGGACAGGAAGGCCACGGACACGAGGAACTGGTCAGAGGAGGCCCCGAAGACAGAAGGTGGGGACTGTGCGGGCCAAGTCAGGCCTTGGCATTAGGGATGCCTGAGCCTAGAAGCCCCGAGGCTGAGGGGCGGGCCTCGCCTCGCTCTGCCCAGCCTGGTTGGGCACCTCGGCAGCAGGGCCTTTCCCCGGCGGGCAGGCCAGCTGACGGGTGCCGAGGGGGCAGCACTGGACCCAGTGGCCTGACTTCTCCGACGTGTTGTCGGCTCCCGAGGCTGGCCAGGCCCCGCCCCCGGCCCTCCCTGCGCCCGGCCGGTGTGCAGGGAGGTCGGAGGAGCGGGCACTGCCCACCCTCCGGATGTATAAGCGTCCTGGCCAGAGGCGGGCGGTGCGCGCGGGTGCGCGTGACGCTCCGGCTCCCGGGCTGTGCGGCCTGGGCAGCGTCCCTCCGCTCAGGTCCCTGGCCACAACAGCCAGCTGACCTCAGGGGGCTGTGGGACATTTGCTGGGCTGGGTCTTGTCCTGCTGAGCTGAGGAACGAGAAACGGAGGACGCTCCAGCCCTGGGGCTGCCAGTGGCCGGCGCGGGAGCCGAGCTGCCCTCTCTTCACCCAGGTGCAGGGACAGTCAGGGAGTTGGGGGAGGCGGGAGGGGCCAAGGGCAGGGGTAGGGCTGGGCCCAGGCGGCCCTAGGAGCTTCATCCGTGCCCTGCCACCTCGGGCTGGGGCTGGGTGCTCCTGGCATAGCCACTTCTCTCTCCTCTGGGGCTGTAGAAGATGACGGTGGCTTCGCTGTTCAGAGGGAGGCTCGGCCTTGGCAGGAGCAGTGGGATGTTTAAAGGGCGTTGGCCTCAGAGGTCCCTGGGAGCGGAGGCGAGGGGCAGAGAGCCTGGAAAGCAGGAGGGTCCCACATTGCCAGGGTGCTGCACTCGTCTGGGCCCCGATACAAGCCCCAGGTGGGGGGCCCATGACGCTATAATCCCCTGGGCCTGGGGCCGGCAGCTGTGAATGGCACTGAAGGCCCCCGCCCCCGGCCCGTGGGCTGGGCTGGGCGCGGTGCTGCTGGGCGCAAGCACTCAGAGGCGGCGCCGGCCAGGCCGCCGGGCGCCTATGGATGCACGGAGCCCGCTGTCTCCCCGGGCCAGTGCGTTCAGCATCGCCTCTCTAGTTGCAGCTGAGGCTGCCGAGCGCACCTCCCACTGGGGCCCCGGGGCCCCCTACCAGGCGAAGCTTTGTCAGCTGCCAGGATCTCCAGCCAGGATGCACTTCAGCACCGTCACCAGGGACATGGAAGGTGAGCCTTCTGGCCGCGTCTACACCGGCTGCCCGCCAGACCCCCTGCCTGGGCTGCCGTGGGTCCTGGTCACAGAGTAAGTGAAGGGTACTCTTGCTGGGGTGGGCTCCAGGCTCTCAGCTGCAACTCTGGGGTTGAGGGCATCTCGCCCAAAGCCTGTCCCCCCACCAGCCTGGGGGCCCAACTTCTGAGACAGCTGGGCGCGGGCACGCAGGTAGATGCAGGCCAGAGGGAGGACGAGTGGAAGCCAGGAAGGACAGCAGAGGTGGCTGTGAGTTTGGTGAGATAGGGGGACAGCTGACGAGAGGGGAGATTGCCAGCGAGCCAGGGAAAAGAAAAGGAGAGAAAGTAAGTGGTGAGGGCAGCCGGGAGGAGAGGAAATTGAGAAAAGGAGAGAAAACACAGACAACCTCAAAAAGAAAGTAGGAGAGAAAAAAGAAAGACATGAAAAAGAAATAAAGAGAGCCAGAACGAAAGAGAAGAGAAAAAACGAGGGGTAAATTTAAGACAGAAAGTAAAGTTATTAAACAAAAAAAGACAGAAAGACTTTGGTTTTTAATTTTTTCCAAAAAGGAGGAAAAGTCATGAAAACCAGAGAAGAAATACAGAAATAAAAGGACAGAGTAAAACAAAGACAAAGAGTGATTTAAAAAAGTAGAGTGCAAAGAAAGGCGAGGACATAGGAAAAAGAGGAAGAGGCAGACAGCAAAAGAGAAATACAGAAAAACTAAAGATACTGGAAGAAGGAAAGATGATTAGGAGGGAAAATCTAAATGAGGAAGACAAAGGTAAAAGAATAAGGAATTGGAGAGAGAAAGCCTGGCGAGGGAGAGGAGCCGTGAGACGCGGGAGGGCGCAGAGCGGCGGGGCCAGGCCCGCGCTCCGGGGAGCCGGTCGGGGCGGTCGGGGGCCCGGGCGGGCGGGTGGCGGGCTGGGGGCCGCGGAGGGGGAAGGAGGGGGAGGGGCGAGGCCGGGGGAGGGGAGCGGGGCCATTGTCTCG
>CAUYSK010072018.1:0-19869 GCA_963575035.1 Avahi laniger | reverse complement strand
CCGAAGCAAAACAAGCACAGGCTTATATACTGGTGAAGGCTAGGTGGCAAACTGTGATTGGACATGCCCTTAGGGTCCTCCCCAGGAAAGGCGTTTCTCTGCTGGCGCATGCGCTCAACTGATGTTTACCTCAAAGTTGCTTGGTGCTCAGCGCCATCTTCTGATGGCGTTGACTGCAGCGCTCCACAATTTGTCTCTGTTTGCTGACTATAGCCCTTAACTGGAAGATAAAGGGTCATACTAGCATTGCAATTATTTTTGTTTCATAGTCAAATATTATATTTGGCTGCCTCTGATTGGAAGTGTAATTCTAAGCAGAATCAACCCTAGCATATCAGGAAATTGTTGACAGAACTTCACATATTACAAGCTTCTTAATCCATGAAAAATATCAAAATATGTATTACTAGTGCTGTATTCATTGAAATAAGTTTTAACAGTTTACCTAGTTTCTAGAAGAAACTGGAACTTGATATTTCCTTTGCCTTAGCATAGTGACCTATATCATAAGTTCTGTGGTAGTTTTTGTTGATCTTGTTTTATTTTTCTTTAATCTTCAATGCCTGTTTTCTTCCATGGTAATAATGTATGAGACTACATGAAAAAAACAGTTGCATGGAGAATAGAGTATTTGTGGGAGCTTTGTATAACTTGTGGGCAAAGAAGATACTGAGTTTGTTGTGGATCTTCCTATAGGGATTCATACTTAATTTCTCAGAGGATCCCTATCCTAGGATGCTCAGGAATGCAAGAAATCAAAGTCCAAGAAAAGGCGATGTGGGATGTGGCACAGCTGATCTGTTTACAGCTCCGTGGGTGGATGTCCTATGTCTTGGGAGGGTGAGGACTACCTTGAACTTTGAACCAGATCCCTGGTCTCTCCAGCCAGGCTTGTCCAGTCTTGAAGGGGCAGCAAGCAGTCTGGGAGGTGGGGAAGCAAAGGTTTCAGACAGATCTGTGGAAACAGTGAGTACTATTAATAGTGTGGGGTTAACACAGGCAGTTCCTATCGCTGTGTTCTGTGCCCAGTGGAGAAGTCCACAGACCCTTGAGTGGGGACATCTAGCTCACCATGCTGCCAGGAAGTGACAGCCCACAGTTGACATGTGCGTTCTGATTTCTTCAGTACCTACCTGGCTTTTCCATGTAAATGAACTCTCTCTTAATCAACATTTCTGCACTGTCTATTGAGGGTCTGTGAATAGGTTATGCTAAACTAAATATTAACCCCAATAAAACAATTAGGAAAGGTAAATGTGTTAGGTAAATGTAACCTAGTGTATTTGAAAGATGAGTAGAATTTATTATTTTTTTAATCACCCACTCTAGTTTTTATTTTCTCTTGGCATGGAGAGTTGAAAGCTGCTTATCTGTGCTGGACTGTCCATAAATACTAGTCATTGTACTGTTAACAGTTAACGATCTAATCAGAAAGGGCTGGCTTTGGATTTCTGATGAGGCAATGAGAATTGGCATTTAACAAGTTAATTAGAATTGGAAAGAGCTATTAAAAGGCCACCAGAAGGTCTTTCATGAAACCCTTGAATATGCTTCAGTCTGAGAATCTTATTAAATTATGCTAAGGGATTTTTTTTCCTTTCACTTTAAATCACCCATTAGGATCATCTAATCAGCTTCCTGAATCTTGCTGCAGATGAAATTATTATTAACATCATAATGTTGGAATTTTTATTTTTTCTCTCCAATTGTCATTGAATCGGTGTTTAGTAGACAGTAGTTTTTCTTAGCCCCACTGGTACTAAGCCAGAATTAGTTTTAAATTTTCTTCACATCTTTTTGGGTTTAAAACTTTATCGTTCTGGGTATTGGTGACGCCTCCTAGTATTCAGTTTCGGTAATTGTTCTTTTGTCTGGTGAAGGCATGGTTCTGTTTCTTTTGGACACACAGCCTTGCTGTGTTCATGTGTCATATGGAAATCAATTTGTTGCCACAGAAAAGCAGATAGGTAGATGAAATTTTTGAATTTTGCTGTCCCTTTACTAATAACTTAGAAAAATGTTTATTTCATAGCTAACCATGAAACAGTAATTGTTTGTTTCAAAGTCAATGTCAAATTGAACATTAATCTGAGGAAGTAACTTGCCTATCAGGCCCAGTGCGATCTCTTTGGCTATTGCCATTTGTTCTCAACTCACAAGTCTGATAAAACCAAATAGATTAAATCTGTGAGTTGAAAATTGTTTTGGGTCTCTAGCATTATTTAAAGACTGAGACAAGTTAGAAGAGGTTGGATGAATAGATGATAGGACAACAGAAGATTAAATGTTTTGTTTCTTTAATGACCAGAAATTCCACTTTTCTTTGTTCAGAGATAGCTTGAAAATTGTTTGGCAAACAGCATTTTAGTTACTTTTGGAACTACTTTTCAATATTTTAACATGTGTTTATGTGTAAGGCTCAAAGGATTAAAAATGCACGTGTGTGTATATATACACACATATACAGAGCTATACATACCTATGTTTATATAATGTTTTTTGTTTTTTTGAGACAGAGTCTCGCTTTGTTGCCCGGGCTAGAGTGAGTGCCGTGGCGTCAGCTTAGCTCACAGCAACCTCAAACACCTGGGCTCAAGCGATCCTCCTGCCTCAGCCTCCCAAGTAGCTGGGACTACAGGCGTGAGCCACCACCTGGCTAATTTTTTGTTTCTATTTTTAGTTGACTGGCTAATTCTTTTTCTATTTTTAGTAGAGATGGGGTCTCGCTGTTGCTCAGATTGGTCTCGAACTCCTGACCTCAAGTGATCCTCCTGCCTCAGCCTCCCAGAGTGCTAGGATTACAGGCGTAAGCCACCACACCCGGCCTATATAATGTTTTCAAAAGGTTGAGTATAATAAAATGCTCATAATTTAAATATCACTATAATAGGACAAAGGAAGCTATCTAAAGAAATACAATGTCATATTCTGAGTGATGAACATAATTTATTAATGTAAAATTCAGAACAATATAGATAAAATAAGTCACCCAATGTACAAAATTTTCTTATATTTTGTCATCTAATCATACATTCATTTTGTAAGTGAAATAAAACATTATAGGGAAATTCAAAAAGAGTTTTTTATAAAAGAGAATAATAGCTGCTAATTTGTTGACTTTAGATGTTCAAATAGTGGGTTTTTTTTAAATGCACAAAATACAAAATATTTATTCCTTAAGTCCGTGGTTGGTGCTTTTTGACCTTCATGAACTATCTAAACACAGTAGGTTCTTGAATGTGCAGGATACCTGGAAACTCACGTCATTCCCACAGGGCTGTTGACTTAGGACTTTCTTAGGCTGACAATGATTGAATATTTGAAATACACCTATTGACAGTCAAGAGACAGATGAATGTGAAGATCACTGGTTTCAGAATTAATCCTATCATCTTTCTTGTTCTTTATTTACACTTGTACATTGAATTTTACTGTCTGGTACCTGTGCAGATAGAGTTTACCCCAACTGGTTATTAATTTTTTGAGGGCATATATTTATATCTTGTTCATCTTGTTGATGGAAATAAAATATAAAAATAAGTCTAATGGTAATTTATAAATAAGTAGACACAGAAAGGAAAAAACAAGATTGCAACAAACAAGAAACTCTACAACAAAACTTTAAGGATAGTGAAAGGCCTGGCACAGCGGCTCATGCCTGTAATCCCAACACTTTGGGAGGCCAAGGCAGGACTAGCGCTTCAGGCTAGGAGTTTGAGACCAGTCTGGCAACATAGTGAGACCCTGTCTCTACAAAATATTAAAAAATTAGGCATGGTGGCGTACGCCTATAATTCCAGCGCTTTGGTAGGCCAAGATTGCCAGAACCCAGACATTGAAAGTTGCAGTAATCTGTGATGATGCCACTGCACACCAGCCTGGACAACAGAGTGAGACCCTGTCTCTTAAAAAAAAAAAAAAAAAATATATATATATATATGAAAAGCAAGTAGGTAAATTTAATGCCTGCAGGTGTCTGTAAAATTTAATGGAAACTAAACTTCTGACACCACATAATTGTAATCACAGAAGCATACTTGGGAAGGAAATAAATGTTTGAAGAAAACCAACTAGTGTTGGAATTGTCACTAAGGAAGATCAATGCAGGTGCTAAACAATGTGATTTAGGTCTAGGACTCCAAATATTTCTCCATATCCTGTTGACATGACAGGTCAGAAGGAGAATAGTCAAGTCTGCTTTGGGCATGAAGCAGAAAGTATTGTGTGCCCAGGGGGTGGTACAGCCCTCCTAATGGGAAGTACTGGTTGGAAACTGCGGTGTGTTGGAATTAAAGATTGGAACAAAGAAATGAGGGTTTTTATAGATCTGTTTGAGAGTTCTAGAGTACAACAGAGCTGTTGCTTTTCCAGTTAACTATGGTCAGGCCAGTATACTAATAGTTTGCATGTGCATGTTGGCAACTACTGGTGACCTTTATTACATGGAGAGAACATTGGCCTGGATGAGTGATGAGGCACCCTGTCCTGGGACTTCGTGAGCTGTCTTGGAATCACCAGGCAGCCTGCTGCTTGCCATGCGCTTCCTGCCTCTGCTATCTCTTCACAGAGTTGGGCTCCCTCAGAGTGAGGCGCAGAACAGGGAAACAACACAGTTTATAACCCCTCCCTGCTTCTTCTCAGTGCTTGGCACAAATTAAGAAAACAAAAAATTTAAAGGAATGGATGGAAGTGAGTTCTGTTTCTGGGAAGCAAATACGAGATCGGAATGATGATTCTTTGTTTGAAAACTATGTTTTTCATGTGTTTTATGCATTTTCCAAATATTTGAGAACTCAAGAAATGGTTTGTAATGAAAGAACATTAAATGGGCCATGTGGGGCAACTCTAAGTTGAATGTCTATGTTTAGTATTCACAAATCTGCTTAAGAGTACTGGATTATATACGAGAAAATGGATTAAACACTTACAAACCAAAGGCTTGGATGAATAGTGTCCATGCACTAGCAGAGAGCCATCATTTCTTTGTCTTTGACAGGATGGGCAGATCATTTGGCATTTGTTATAAGTGTCTCTTCTCATAAACTGTACATGTTGTCATACAATTGGAAGTAGAGTTAAGATGATAAACATTTGCAAGGACCATGAATCCTTTTGTTTAACAAAAGCTGGTTCTGGTATCTTTTTCATGTACGTTGTCTTCTTAGGCCAGTAGACTCTTAATAACTCATTTGGAGACAGAGGCTCAGGACTGCAGTGCGTTCTAGTTAAATCTCTGTGGTCTGGCTCCCAAGTACCCATATTAATCAGGGTATCTAAAAAGCATTGCCATGAGTACAGTGAACTGAAATTGCCAGATGCTTTATGTGGAGCAAAAATCATTGCTGTTTAAAGGATTTAGACCTCAGAGCTTCGTACCTCTGAGTGTTCAGGCAGATCTTTTCTTTCCGTTTATTCATTTTTATCATTCGCCGCCAAAGAGGCCTGGACAAGTGGGTAATAAGAGATTCTGTCTGCACAGAGCTGCTGCTGAGCCCACAGCTGTCCAATGGCGAGGGCAGTCGGGGCTTTAGTATTTCAGATTGTCCGTTATGCTTGCTCCGAGATTGATGTCCTGGACACAGAGCAGGTTCTAGACACTTGAAATAATGGGAATAAGCATGAGGACATGCATATATGTATTCGGTGGCAAGCTATTATGGAGTCTTCCTTGCCTTTTTTTACTTGTTTATTAAAAAAGGATGCTTGTGCTTCTCAACTATAAAAAAAGTGTAGTGTTCGATATGTACTAGTTTTATTTACTTAGTCCTCACAGAATTGCATTTCCACTATCCACAGGGGAAAATATTTTATGTAATTTCCAATAAATATTGGAGAATATATTGCTATATGTAATCATGGAGGGTTTGATAGAAGGGGTGTTTGTATGAATAGCTTATTTAAAGGAAGTTTTAATAATGGTCCTGATGTATATAAATAACAGGATTGAAGTTGACGTTTCAGACCATTTCTCCTTTAAGGGAAAGCAGCTGGGTCATCCAGGCTTGGTTATTGGCTTGATTGATTTTACTGGTGATTTTGATGTTATGGTCTGCCTTTCCCTTGGGTCTTTTACTAGTTAACTCTCACTGATGTGTCATTCTCTTGCTCAGATGATTACAGGTATGAGCCACCACTCCTGGCCTAAGGGAATTATGAAGTAGCTAAAGCCTGGGAACGATTAAGAGCTACTAAATGACTATGGGCTCCTTCTTCTTTCTCTTGGACATTCTAATTCATATGTTTTTAATATTTCTTCTTTCTGTTAAGGAAAGACTTGTGAAGTTGTGTTTGTGCTAGCCACCAGTAAGTCCATACTGTGGGAAGAAACAGACGAAGAAACAAATTACAATACTGTGCATCATTGGTGTGATAATATGTGCAGGGGCCTTTGGAAGCCCAGAGGAGGAGCATCCAGTCCAGCCTAGGGGACCAGAGAAGGTTCTTTGGAGGAGATGGTACCCGAGTGGAAGAGGATCGTTGGCTGTAAAAGACATCAGCAGGAACCGTGATGTGTGTTAGGTTTATTATGATTCCAATTTCTGGTATTTCTGGCAGGATACTTAGACTTGAAGAAATGAAGTATGGCTCATGTAGTGTGTGATTTTAAAGCCCGAAGGGACAGCCAGAGATGGCCCTGCAAGTTTTGTTTTAGAAAAAACAGTGTCCCCGCTGGACCTTTGCAAATCTGCCTGATATATGCATGTCTGCATATGATTCTTTGACCTCATATAACCAAAAGGGCTTAAAGAGTCTGGAAAGTTATGGACTATGGGAGGAAAAATGCACTCTAGAAAAACCATCTAGGGAAGCCCCAAGTATCCCTATACACACTCTTAAGTCATAATGATACAAAATTTAAATCTTACAGTCTTGTGCAGTGGGCAGAAATGCAAGCACATAGCTACATTCCAACCCTCACTGTCGTTTCTTAGCTTGTAAGTTTACGAAAGTTACTTAACCTATCAAAGCCTACCTAGGTAGGGCACATTGCTGTTTCCCTCACAGAGTTAACATGGGATTTAAAGGCTGCATTGTATGACAAGTCTTGAGGTCAGAGCCTGCCATGTGAGGTACCTTTCCCTTTCTTTGTCAGTTGCAGTGTGAGATTATTACCAGCCTTCATGGTAGTATTATTCCTGTGACTAGAAATAACATGAATATTAAAAATATCACATAAGCTTGGTAGTTTCCCCCAGGACAGCTGCCTCTTTGAGAGGGACTGGAGATGTCCTTATAGTGAGAATGCGGCTCTCCCTCCAGCGTCAGCTGACATGTTGGGCCCCACTCTCTAATGGTCACATGGCTTTTGGTGGTTTGACACCGTCCTGCCCTTGTCTTGATGGGGGATCTCCATGGGATGGTGTGACACACACCACACATACTTTAAGCCAATCAGGAATCTGTATAGGCTGTGTGTTCCTTTTTCGTTAAAAAAAATTAGGGTGGAGCAGAAGGGGACTGCCAGTAAACGAGGTTGTTTTTATATAGTAAGTGTATCCAAATTAGCACAGGGTCCTTTGATACCATGTTAGAATTTTATCTTCATGCTAATATAATTTATGTTGGAATTTTAAAAAATAAACTGGAAAATTGTTACTCAAAGAAAGGTATTGTTTTATAGTGTTAGGAACTTAAGTTTTTTTTCAATTTATTAATTTTATCACTACATAATTATACATATTTATGGGGTACATGTGATATTTTGATACAAGCATACAATGTGTAATGATCAAATCAGGGTAATTGGGATATCCATTACCTCGAACATTTATCATTTCTTTGTGTTGAAAATATTCTACATCTTCTCTCCTAGCTATTTTGAAATATACACTAAATTATTAATAACTACACTTACCCCTACAGTGCTGTCAAACACTAGGACTCATACCTTCTATCTAACTGTATTTTTTTACCCATTTAATCCATTTTTCTTTATTCCCCCTTTTCCCCTACCCTTCCCAGTCTTTGGTAAACACTATTCTACTCTCTATCTCCATGAGATCAGTTTTTTAGCTCCCACTTATGAATGAGAATGTGATATTTGCTTTTCTGGGCCTGGCCTATTTCACTTAACATAATGTTCTTCAGGCTTATCCATACTGCTGCAGCTGATAGGATTTCATTCTTTTTTATGGCTGAGTGATACTCCATTGTGTATATATATCACTTTTTTTTTTATCCATCGGTTGATGAACACTTAGGTTGATTCTACATCTTGGCTATTGTAAGTAGTGCTGTAATGAACATGAGGGTGCAGATACTGACTTCCTTTCTTTTGGCTATATATCTAGCAGTGAGATTGCTGTGTTCTACTTTTCCTTTTTTATGTGAACCATCATACTGTTTTCCATAATGGCTGTGCTAGTTTACATTCCCACCAACAGTATACAAGAGTTCCTCTTTCTCCACATCCTCTCCAGCATCTATTATTTTTTGTCTTTTTTGATAATGATCATTTTAACTGGGGTGAGATTATATCTCATTGTGGTTTTGATTTGTATTTTCCTGATGATTAGTGATATTGAGCATTTTTTCATATGCCGGTTGGCCATTTGTATGTTGTCTTTTGAGAAATGTCTGTTTGGTTCATTTGCCACTCCCCTTTTCTTTCTTTTTTTTTTTTTTTAACTGTTGTTTGAATTCCTTATATATCCCTTATCAGTGGATAGTTTGAAAATATTTTTCCCATTCCATAGGTTGTCTCTTCACTTTGATTGTTTATTTTGCTGTGCAGAAGCTTTTTAGCTTGATATAATCCCACGTATCTATTTTTGCTTTTATTGCTTGTGCTTTTGAGGTCTTACCCAAAAAGTCTTTGCTCAGATTACTCAACCTTCTGAAACATTTCCCCAATATTATCTTCCAGTAGTTTTATAGTTTCTGGCCTTACATTTAAGTCTTTGGTTCATTTTGATTTTTTTTTATATGGTAAGAGATAGAGGTCTAGTTTCATTCTTATGCATATATCTGTATCAGAATATCTATTTATTTTTCTCAGCACCATTTATTGAAGAGACTGTTCTTTTCTCAGCGTATGTTCTTGGCAGCATTGTCAAAAATGAGTTGGCTGTAAATGTGTGGATTTATTTCTGGGTTCTCTGTTCCGCTCCGTCAGTCTCTGTATCTGTTTTTGTGAGAAACTTACAGTTTTTAATGTACAGGGTTATTTTCCAAGAGTGAAAATGGATTTATTTCCAGTTCTCCTGTGGTTTCCTCCTTTCTGATAGGTCTTGGATAATTTCAAACAGCAGTTTAATTTGCACTGTGCTATGAAAGAATTTTGAAGCCATTTCAGCATTTTTCCTCCCTCCTTTGGAAAAAAAAAAAAAACCCAGGCATTTAAAATGGCCCCAATCCTCAAAAAGTAAGATTACGTATTTTAATTAATCAAATTTTATCATAAATAAAGTATAATGCCACACTTGGCCTTTAATCTAAATTGACTTTTTTCTTGAAGAATGGATAACATGCACAATTAGGACAGAATCTCGGATAATGTGGATAAATAAAAGCTGCATGTGATTTTGTTTCTGGGCTTTTGTTTGTTTGTTTTTGAGTTGTTGCCTGTGCTGGAGTGCAGTGGTGCGATCACAGCTCACTGAAGCCTCATACTCCTGGTCTCAAGCAATCCTTCCTCCTCAGCCTCTGAGTAGTTGGGACTACAGGTGCGCACTACCATACCTGGCTAATTTTTAAATTTTTTGTAGAGATGAGGATATTGCTGTGTTGCCCAGGCTGGTTCATACTCCTACCTTGGCCTCCCAAAGTGTAAGCTACATATTTTTTTTAAAAAAAATTATGTTAAATGATTGGAAATATTTAGATTAGATTCCTGTGTTTCTGTGGTTATTAGGAGTTTTGCTGGTGATGAACAGTGATAACTTAGTTAAGACACCTATTTTCTTGTCTGTTTTGTCCTCATGCCCAATAGAAAGGTTACAGGTATTATGAAAATTAATGTTTATATAAAAATTCTTGGAGATTGAAGATGAAAGTGGCATTTGAAGTGCAAAATTAATATTTCTGATGCAGAGTTAGCACCAAGCTAATCATTCATGCCTGTTGGCACTATCTTTAACACAGTGAGCTCATACTTTTCCAAGAACTATTAGGATTTCTAGTGAAGCTTCAGTCACACACAAAACTTTGTCTAAACCACTCAAGTATGTGTTTAAAAAGAACTGCCTGTCGGTGTGCAATGGAAATGCCAAAGCACAAATCAATAACATATTCTCCTTGACCACTGGAGAGAATAACCACAGCCAAATTTAAAGTACATTTTCCCCACATGAGTCCAGAACTGATTTCAGTTCTTGGCTGACAATCAGGATTTTGTTAAGAAAGAAGATGCCATTCTGTTTCTCCCGTGCCCATTTAATGACTAACTTTTAGCTGTCATTGAGGGGCTAGAGAAGAGAAGCTCTTGTATGTGATTATATTGACTTTATTTTTCTAGAAATGGTTTCTTCCCCTGTTAGGACACACTGAGTGTCCATGCAAGGGTTTGTGTGTTGGTCATTTTTGCCATTCATATACATCTTTGGAGAATTTCTCTATATTCTTCCTATTTTACTTTAATATTTAAATCTTTTGTCAATTTCCAGTTTAAGCCTGGGTTTGAGACAGTTTCACCTTATCCTTAATAAAGCTAGATAATTCCTTATCCACTAATAGAATGAAAAATGAACTTTGTGATGGCAACTCCGTGGTACTAGGAAGACAGAGGAGAAAAAGAGCCTGAAAAAAACTGACTGGATTTTTCTAGTTTCATCCAGTGGGAAATGGAAAAAAAATTTCTCCCAACCCACATTTCCCCCAACTCCTCTGTAAAAACACTCCCCTTCAAAAAAACACACCAGTTCAAAACTAGGTCCTAAACACAGTATCATGGAAACTATGAGGAGTTTGGAGAGTGAGAAAATATTGTAGGTATGTGTCTGGCATTTGGGGTGGAAACAGGTGGTAAAGGTCTATCTGTTGTGTCTACTTATACCACCATAAGATGAAAGGGCAATTTTCTACCAGGGACTTTTTGTTGAGTAGTGAGAAACCTTTCTTCATGGGTACACAAAAGAAATATGGAATGAAAATCATGATCAGGTGAAATGGAAATTTTTGGAAGCTGAAAACTTCCAGGTGGAATGGAAGATTTTGGAAGCTGAAAACTTAAGTGAGCTTCTGTGAAGAATTTATGAAGATTTAAATCTTCCTTTCTGGATGTCTTAAAGGAATAGTTTAAGTGATTTTAGTAGATTTCTGGAAATGTGGTTAGGTTGGATATATTAATATACCCTTTCCAAGATAATTCTCTGGATCTAAAAATTTTTTTTTTTTTTTTTTTTGAGACAGTGTCTCACTGTGTTGCGGGGCTAGAGTGCTATGACGTCATCCTAGCTCACAGCAACCTCAAACTCCTGGGCTCAAGCGATCCTCCTGCCTTAGCCTCCCGAGTAGCTGGGACTACAAGCATGCGTCACTATACCCGGCTAATTTTTTTTTTCCTATATATTTTTAGTTGTCCAATTAATTTCATTCTAGTTTTAGTAGAGACAGGGTCTTGCTCTTGCTCAGGCTGGTCTCGAACTCCTGAGCTCAAACAATCCGCCTGCCTCGGCCTCCCAGAGAGCTAGGATTACAGGCGTGAGCCACCGCACCCGGCCTAAAATTTTATATTTAAGATAGATATAAGTAAATATAATTGCATAATGTGTTATTTATAGACAGGGAAAATATGACTGACTTCAGATGCCTAAGGTTTTGGTTATAGAAGAAAGAACATACTAGGGAAATGTAATGTCCATGCACTGAAATTTCAAATAATAAGGTCAAGTAATTACCCACACAATAGTGAAAGGATTCAAAACCTCCAAAACCAAATATGTGTTTAAAACTCTTCTGGAGCTGGATGTACTGGCTCATACCTATAATCCCAGCACTTTGGGAGGCTGAGGCAGGAGGATGGCTTGAGGCCAGGAGTTCAGTATCAGCCTGGACAACATAGGGAGAACCTTATCTCTATAAAATATTTAAAAATTAGCCAGGCATGGTGGTGTGCGCCTGCAATCCCAGTTACTCAGGAGGCTGAGATGGGAGGATTGATTGCTCGAGTTGCAAGAATTTTAGGCTGCAGTGAGCTGCGGTCACACCACTGTACTCCAGCCTGGGCAATAGAGTGAGACTCTGTCTCTAAAAACAAACAAGCGAATAAAATAAATAAAACTCTTCTGGGTATAGCATATGTATGCATGCACACACACATATATTTATAAAAATAAACATGTAAATTCTTCCTACGGAAATTATAAGCTTTTTGAAATTGCTAAAATGGGATGGTAGCATAGAGTGTACTGTAGCTTATACAAAGCTAATGTTTCAAAGTCTTTGGGATATTGTACTGAAAACAAAAATAAATAATAATCTCTTGAGACTTACCTCTAGGATAAAATAAAATTTTAATTGGACTACTTTGTGAAATTTCTCTCATTCCTGTTAATTTTTAATCCAAAAGGAATGAGAAATCAGGAACTCCTGAAGAGTATATGTGTGTGTCCTTGTGTTACCTTTCTGTGGCACTTCTGAGCTTTGTCAGATGAGTGTTTCCTGTTGAGAATTGCATAGCCGTAGCCTTAGATAGGGACAGTCTGCACTGGAAGTTTCAGAAATTAAGTCAACCCATGTGTCAAAGGGGTCCCTAGAGGAAGACGAGCATAGCATTTATACTAAACCAGTGGTGGTTCTCACTTTTTCCCCTCTTATCACTGAGCTCCCTTTTTTCCAATAAGAGCTTATTTAGAAAGTTCTTGTACAAACAGATAAAAATACTATTTTATATTCTAAGTTTAACTTTAAACATTTGCTTGCTGTTAATTTAGTCAATTAGAATTAGGAGGCTATTTTGATTAACAGTTTGAGGGGTGCTGAGGAATGGGCTACAGTGAGTTTAAATCTTCACATTGAATCTAGAGTGGACCTTATCAGCAGTACTTTAAACTTGTAATGACAGCAGTGTTAAACTCCTACTTTGCAAATTGCTTTTATTTTACTTGTTAAAAATTAAATTCAAGATGTTGCAAGCAGGTGCAATCTTGCCATATTTGCAAGTAGAGTTGCTATGTTGGTAGGTAAAAGCATTGCAGACAGAACACATTATTTAGAGAAAAGTGTCATGGAAAACAACTGTCTAAACTTTTTCCCCTGTGGAATTTTTTCTTTTCTTTTTTCTTTTTTTTGCCATAGCTTTCCCAGTGTTTGAACAGGAAAAGAGCAACTAATGAAGTCCAGAGGAGAAACCAGGAATGCTTTCTTTGATTTACTCACTCAACAGATAAGTTGACTACTGATAAGTAGTCAATATGGTAGAAACCCAGAGATATAGAGATGATTGAGGAAGACCAGGTTCTTGGCTTCATGGAACTTACAGTCTGATAGGGGAAGAAAGATGTTGGACAAGTGATTAAAAAGTAGCAAGAGGTGCTCATTCCCTTATAATAAGAGTGACAGGAAGGATCTAGAAATAGGCTCATGGGTTTGCAATTTGAGGGCAAGAATTTGCAGATTCTTCTGGCCAAGCTCTGAATTACGGGAAGAGTGTTCATCTGCTGGGAATTGCAGGGTAAATGGTGAATTTGTATTTGAGGACAGTCAGGAAGGCCGTAGTCATTAGAGAATGCATAGGCTAGCATGAGACAAAATTTAAGGCCAGTTGAAAGTGGTGTCTGTATGGTGCATAGTAGTGCTGAGCTTCTCAGTCGTGTGATTTTTCCCTCGCTGACTAATAGTCTGGCTGTTGGTAGGAGAAAACAGATGCTCTGAGACATGCTTATTCTTCAGTCAGATGACAGTGCTGATATTGAAAGTCTCTCCATTTTCATTCATTTATTAGGTATATTCTGGCAAATATTCATGGAATTTATTCCTTTAAAATCATTTGACTCACAAGAAGTTTTCAGTTGCTTATATGATAAATTAAATTGGCAAATATGGTTAAAATTGACATCATACACAGCACAGAAAGCACTGCTGAGAAAAAGACATCTTTCTAGGGAATATTGGCTAATGATCCCTTCTTTGGGAGCTGGGATAGTTTTAGTTCCACATGACTTATTACTTTTGTCTGGATGCACCTAGAGCCTCCCTCCCAGGGGTGCTGATTTTAGGCTGAATGGGGCAGGGAGGTGGAAGCAGCTGGTGGGCTTTCCTTGAGGCCTTAACCAGGAAAAGCTTGTCAAAACTTGTCATTGTTGCCTAAGCCAGTCATAAACAAATGCAAAGCTCAACTCTAGAGATCACTATATTGAGAGGAATTTTATATTGAGATCAGTCTGTTGAGAGTTGTATTGAGTTGTTCTCACAGGTTAAAATCAATGCTATGATTCTTAGGCTATATGTAATATTTTTTTAAAATAAGTTACATTCATATTCTCCTCTTTGTATTTTGCAATATCCTCATTGATTTTATACCTGTATGTATATCCATATTTATTTATGTAAAATTAGACTTTGTGCCAACACTCAAGTATAGCTTATTGCCATAACATGTGATTAAAAGTTGATTAAACTGAGAAATTTGGATGCATTTTTAATTCTTGGTGTGTTGCTCCAAGGATTTAAGGGTACAGAATTATCTTTGCCTTTAAAACAAACTTATATAAACTACCTCATGTTTATAGATACTAATAATAGTAAAGAAGAGAGTAAATAGAAGTAAACAAATGGTGCTGTTGGCATTGCTTTTGCCATGTTCTTCAGCCATATGAAGGAGGGAAAGAAAAACCTCTTTAGTGCTTTTATGCAATAAAAGCACATTTCCTTTGAAGTGCTGATAAATGTTTGTGGCAGTTCTGCTGTATTTCAGTTGTGCTATATTTGAGTCTCTTATTATCCTGCACATCACAAGATTTCCAACTCAGTGGTTGATTTGATTCCCAGAGCTGGCGTTTTTAGGCATTTCATTCATTTTGTTTGTCATGGTTTTGTCTCAGAGACTGAAGTATTTTACCACCTTCCTCGCTGTACTTTTTTGTAAATGTACAGTCCCCTCGTGTCACTATTTTTGCCATTCAGCTGTGTTTTCATGGCTTTCAGATGAATATTCATGGTGACAAACCTTGTGTTGTCCTCAAGGTGTGTATCTGTTGCAAACTGTCTTAGGCAAATTTATCTGTTAGTGATTATTTGAAAATATACTTCCAATAGTTAGAAGTAAAAGAGAACTGAAAGTCTTCTCACCTGCAAGCACAGTTCCAGGCACTGTGTTGTAATGAAAGCAAGTCTCAGACTGGCTTGCGCACAAATGCAAGCATGTATTAGGCAGGCACACAAACTGTCGTACCACCTGTTCTGTAAACTTAGTGAAGCCCCTAGCTCTTTGTCCTTTTAGATACTCTGACAAGCACGTTGCAGGGAAAGATTCACTTGAAGCAGATGCAAACGGTGTTTTAGCATAAGGATTCAGCAGCTAACCTAGTAGCAGTTAGTTGATAAAAATCTATAGCGGTTCCATCATAGTGTTAAGCCTAGGGTGCCTTTAAGAAAGGTATGCTATTGTATGGTGTCCATATAATTTGTTGTCCAAAGCAGAATGTTTTGAATGCAAAAGAGGGAGCTCTTAAAAGTATGCTAGGATAACTGATATAAACTGTAATAGGCAAATTGGAACCTATGGTTATCCTAGCCCGTGGGACATGCTGGAGTCTCATACCCTGTTCATGCAAAGGTGAAAGGAGATAGATTAATTATCCTTTTTATACTATTTTTAGCCATCCAATATCTTAAACACCCCTTCTTTCACCAAAGAAAAATCATTTCTATCATCTGTAATGCAAATTAGCAAACCCTTTAAGTTGATCAGAGACAAAAATATTTGAAACTTTTTTGTAGTATAGAAGAAGAAAAATACCTTTCCATCTACTCATCTTGGGTTTATGCCTGGGGTCCTGATACCAAAAGACAAATTAAGAAGAGAAAAGCATACTGATTTATTTAAGTTTTACATGAAATGGGAGCCTTTATAAGGAAATGAAGATCCGATCCGAAGAAATGGTTAAACCTGAGTATTTATTATAGTAGGTTTCACGAATAGTGGAGAGTCATGGAGAAATATAATAGGACAAATTGGAGGGATGAGCCAAATGTAATAAATGGGGGAACACTTCACAAGATCTGTTGGTTCTGATTCTTCTGTGTGTCCTTGTGTATTTGGAGGTAAGGGTGCTCCTTTCTTCTGGGTATAGGGAGGGCACCTCACGGGTCTTTTGACCTGCTTTTAGGGGAACATCATAAAATCTTTCCTGGGTTTTATGACTTTTTTCAGGGGAGAAGGGTACAAGTAAGATCAGAGTAACCCTCCTAATTCTATTTCCTCAAATTCCTTCAGTTTAAAATATGCACTATGCCAAGGTACCATATTTTGGGATGGCATGTGCTTACCTCTGTCAGTAGCTACCTCTGGCTTTGTGGCATATGATTAGAGCATGTCAGATGATAAATAACTACCTTTGGAGTAATTCCTTATTAGGGTCCCTGAGATGTTAACTAATGGCATTAGGATCTGAATTGAAACTAACCAAAATATGTATAAATCACACTGTAAATACTTTTATATTGAAGTATTTAAAATTTATTACAGATAATATGACAATGCCTTTGTTGGAAATAAAATCCAATGTTTTAAAAATGCAATGTTCTTTAGGATATAACAGGTTTAAAGCTGCATTAAGAGGAAAACACGGGCCGGGCGCGGTGGCTCACGCCTGTAATCCTAGCTCTCTGGGAGGCCAAGGCGGACGGATTGTTTGAGCTTAGGAGTTCGACACCAGCCTAAGCAAGAGCGAGACCCCGTCTCTACTAAAATTAGAAAGAAATTAATTGGGCAACTAAAAATATATAGAAAAAATTAGCTGGGCATGGTGGCGCATGCCTGTAGTCCCAGCTCCTCGGGAGGCTGAGGCAGAAGGATTGCTTGAGCCCAGGAGGTTGAGGTTGCTGTGAGCTAGGATGACGCTATGGCACACACTCTAGCCCGGGCAACAGAGTGAGACTCTGTCTCAAAAAAAAAAAAAAAAAAGAGGAAAACACGAGTAAATGCAGCATTTAGCCACAATTCGTGCTCTTTTATCTATTCTTCTAGGTACTCTAATCATAAAATATTAATGTGTGTTTTTAGAGGTAAAATAGTGTGCTCTAAAGGATATGGATAATCACTGATAATCTGTAATTATTTAGATTTTAAAAATAATTCTACAGTAGCACTATAGGATCGATAATCAATGGGTCACCTTGGTCTTTGTTCATATGTGTAGTAATTTGGAGTTATTTAGAACACTTTTAATATGTCGTATGTTTCTGAATTCTGTTATATTCCTCTGAAGAGTATCAATTTGTTCGTTGTTTGCTTTAGCACGCTATGAACTTGGCAAAACTAATGCTCTAACTTTGCTACCGCTATGAAGGGCAACAACTGAAATGACTTTTCAGTTCTTGTAGCCTTATGAGAACTGCTTGATATCCATTCAGTGCTTATGGATTTCAGAGACCACCCAGAGATTCAGACACAGTTTATGCACTAAACTCTGTGGCTCTCACTGAGATTTTTCTTCTCACTTGCTCCTGTTTCTTCAAGCCAGGAGACTGCAAGTTTCTATGCAGGTTTTAGTTGCCCCAGCTGGCATAGCCAGAAAGGTTCTGGCTTCAACCAAAAGCCTTATAAACAAGAAACTCATCTAGTATTTTTTATTTATTTCAAGTGTTTACTCCCCTCCAATTTCTGCCTGCTTTTGGTCACTCTCTAGTACTTTTAGGTAGTTGTTTTCTGTATTTTATCCGGAGTTTATAAGTGGTATGTTATATGTGGGAGGAGCTATTTCACCATTACCAGAAGCTTTATTACAATTGTTTATTATGACTATTGCTTCTAGTATTTCTTTACAGGTTTTTTACCCCTTTTTGCCAAGCCAATAAAAAACAAAAAATTTTTCTTCTGTTTTTTTTATTTTGTTGTTATATGTTTGGTTTTTTGCAAAACATATTTTACTTGGAATTAGCTTAAGGATTCTCAGAAGTACTGGTCAGTATAAATGCTTTGCAGCTTCAGACCCCCCACCCTTTTTTTTTTTTTTTTTGAGACAGAGTCTCACTCTGCTGCCCGGGCTAGAGTGCCGTGGCATCAGCCTAGCTCACAGCAACCTCAAACTCCTAGGCTCAAGCAATCCTTCTGCCTCAGCCTCTCAAGTAGCTGGGACTACAGGTATGCGCCACCATGCTCGGCTAATTTTTTCTATATAGTTTTAGTTGTCCAGCTAATTTCTTTTCTATTTTTAGTAGAGACAGAGACTCGTTCTTGCTCAGGCTGGTTTCGAACTCCTGAGCTGAAACAATCCAGCCACCTCAGCTTCCCAGAGTGCTAGGATTACAGGCGTGAGCCACCATGCCCGGCCCAGACCACTTTTTAATTTAGTGTGATCCTATCTAGATATCCCTCTGGTATTAATAACCTAAGACAAGATCAATTTCCCAACTATTATACTTGATTTCTTCTTGGGAAATTGTGCCTGAGACATGGATCTCATATGCACAGGAATGGAGTTTCACGAACTTCTGTAGCATCTGGTGTAGTACTTTTCTAGTACCTCTAGGTAGGTTTGGGCCATAATCTTGAAAGATACAGTTTCAGATGCCATAATACTGAATGTTAATATACTGAAAGATTAGAATCTCTAAAGTCTAAAATCCCAAAATCAGAATCCTAAAAGATCAAAATCCTGAAAATGTAATTATATAGAAAAAATATTTTATGTTATTTTATTTTTTAGAGACAGAGTCTTACTCTGTCATCCAGGCAGGAGTGCAGTGGCATGATCTTAGCTCACTGCAGCCTCGAACTCATGGGCTCAAATGATTCACACACCTCAGACTCCCAAGTAGGTGGGACTGTAGGCATGTGCCACCACACATGACTAGTTTTTTAAAAAAATTATTGTAGAGATGGGGGTCTCACCATGTTGCCCAGGCTGGTCTCAAACTCTTGGTAGCAAGCAATCCTCCTGCCTTGGCCTCCCAATGTACTGGGATTACAGGCATGAGCCACCATGCCTGGCATAAATAATTTTTAAAAAAATTTAAGATGTTTATTTACATTTTTACAAGGGGAGTTATTCAAGAAACATATAAAAACATGACAGAACAGTTCATAGGCCACTATATACAATAAAATAGGCAATAATGGCATATTTTTACAAGCATAAACACTCAAGTACTGTGGTCCCCCACCCCCAGGCTGTGGACTGGTACTGGTCTGTAGCCTGTTAGGAACCGGGCCGCACAGCCGGAGGTGAGCAGTGGGCAAGCGAGCGAAGCTTCATCTGTATTTGCAGCTGCTCCCCATTGCTCACATCACCGCATAAGCTCCACCACCTGTCAGATCAGTGATGGCATCAGATTCTCACAGGAGTGAGAACCCTACTGTAAACAGTGCATAGGAGGGATCTAGGTTGTGTGCGCCTCATGAGAATCTAATGCCTGATGATCTAAGGTGGAGCTGAGGCAGTGATGCTAGCACTGGGGAGCAGCCATAAATACAGATTATCATTAGCAGAGAGGTTTGACTGCATAGTAAATGTAATGCACTTGAATCATCCCAAAACCATCTCCACCGCCACCCTACACCCCCCAGGCTGTGGAAAAATTGTCTTCCATGAAACTGGTCCCTGGTGCCAAAAAGGTTGGGGACCGCTGTATAAAACATCACATACAGCCAGTATTTACCTACAGGGCAGCAAAAACAGCAATACTGCAATTAATTATTTAGGCAATAGCATCTCTGGGAGTTGCTTAAGTGATACTTGTGGTATTTCGCCATGACAACTATTTTTG